>VOPJ01000501.1:0-39620 GCA_014673585.1 Semibalanus balanoides
CTGAAATACGCTTGCCGAGCTCTGTCGGTGCACC
The DNA here is from genome assembly GCA_014673585.1 of Semibalanus balanoides. Lineage (NCBI taxonomy): Eukaryota > Metazoa > Arthropoda > Thecostraca > Balanomorpha > Balanidae > Semibalanus > Semibalanus balanoides. Next base: position 35 of record VOPJ01000501.1, read on the forward strand.
AAATTTGGTGTCTCTGGCGAAAAATTCCCGAAATCAGAGGACCCCTTCGCGAAAACAGTTTTACCCCCCTAGCGGGCAAAGTTGACCCCCCTCGGATTCGAACTCCATAATTGGATTTTGTAGCATGGTACTGCCCACCTAACCGGCGAGTGTCAATTTTGTGTCTTCAATCGTTTGACCTGTGGCGTCGCGCATATAAAAGCTATATTCCCCTAAACATATCACAACGGATCGATGGAAATGAGCCTTGCAGCATTGGTGGATCCCGACCGAGGAAAAAAAGTCGGCTTGAAAGCCAAATTATAGAAAGCATAAATTATATAACAAAAGACTATTAAGGAAGCGTGCATACTGTATACTCTTTTGAAATGTAAAATATACGTTTCTTACTGTAAGAAAATATTGGTTTAATTATTGGATACGAGAAAATTCATGGCTCCAGCCCTTTTAGTTGAATTTTTACTATGTATTCTGTTTTACATGGTGTTTTGTTTCGATGTCCATAAACAATCGTCACAAAAAAGTAAAGAAGATGTTATCTAGAATGGCGCACTTTAACGATACATGCTAGCAATGTAACTGTTGAGACAGTGCTTCTAGTAGCGAAGGCTTCTCTGGAGAATACCGACAATTTTGCGATTCCAAATTGATCTTGGCAAATTTGAAATAATATATCAGCAACTAAAGTAAATCTGAATAAATGAAGTAATGGCTAAACTAAAAAAAAAAAATGTTTTATAGACCACTCCACATAAACGATGTGTGTTTAATGGTGCTTGTTAATGTAACGAGAACTAACTTGAGTTAGCTACACCTCCTAATAAGCAAATATGTCAGTTTCAACTTATTAGGTTGTTTGGGGTCCGAGGCTGACGGCTCTCGATCCGCCGATGCGCACAGTCCACTCTCCTAGACATCCCACACCTCTGCCCATCCCGAGTATAACCCGAGTATATCCCGAGTATAACAGCAGCTCTCATGACACCGCGTCACAGCACGCGTCACTGCGCCATATCTGGCGCAGCGGCGGCGCACCGCTGGGCACAGCCGGGGCTTTTTCTGTGGCGCGGCGCGGTGAGTGCGTCGTTTTTGCCGCCACCGCGCCGCTGCACGCCACCCGTGGCCGCATGGTAATTAAGACTTGGGCCGCACGACGCCCGGTCGGTCTGGTTCGCCGGCTGGACTGGGGTGGACTGGGCCAGCTGGAGTGGGGTGGACTGGGCTGGCTGGAGTGGGTGGACTGGGCCGGCTGAGCTGGGCTGGAGAAACAGGGCAGGCTGGACTGGGGTGCTGTTGTTGGGTACATTCTTTCGGTATTACAAAAGAGCGAGCGCATACACATGTTCATGGATTGGTGCAAAAAGCTCAAACTGCTTTTGACTAGGCACCTCTCCTACAATCGTAATGATAATTTGAATACATAATGCAATATTAATAAGATATTAATAATAGGATAAAAAGGGATGTATCTACTGGGCTGGCTACATATGGTCTAAGATAACACATACAACTTATCAACATATATTCCAATTACTATGTCATGCGAATTCAGTACGAATATTCATATACAAAATGTTGGCTAAGTCCTATGGCCCGATATTGATGTTTACTAAATGGTGTAGTAGGTTTCACCAAGTTGACATTTCCGATGGCCACTATCACGAACGGAATGTGGCAATAAGCACATGTAGTACTAGTGACATAGATCCAGCCATGGGTAAGCCGATACATTGTCAGCGAAGGGGGCAGCCAGCCTGCTAATCTGTGGAGGGGCGGAGCGGTCATGCCCCCCCCCCATGTCCCCCGGTGGCGACGTCCCTGCATCCTTGTTAAGTTACGGAAGTCCTTCAGGGACGACTCACGGCGTGAGTCGCCGTGAGTCGTTTTGTTTGTTTGTTTTGTTTTTTTGTTTTGTTTGTTTGTACAAACAAAACGTCCTACAGAGGCGGCACGAGTTGCTCAGAGGTGCTCAACAACGCCAAGTTTCGGACGGTACTTGACATCCTCTCGACTCTCGTCTTTCCTTAGATCAGCTCCCCATCCCTCATCGCCCCTCCGAACATCCCCCAGTCCGGGACTCCATCCGTGCGCCGGTGAGCCATTACCGGCGTCCGTAACGGCCCATTACCGTAACCATTGCCATACACCGGACCCGGGCTGATCAGGCGCCAGATTGATCGGTTAAACATCCTCCATTAACATAATGTACGGGCGCGCCCGCTGTGTTCCCGCGAAGGGCGTCGGTGATTTCAGGGTGGCGCCGCAGGACCTGCTCTTTTGCCGGCTCCTCCCGCGCCATTTTGCCGGCTCCTCCCGCGCTTTCCTGAACGGGCGCCGAGGCTAGGGATAGATCGGGGAACGCCTTTTGGTGATTTGTTTCAGAGTTTGTCAGCGCCGCCCTGGCTCCGGACAGCCTCAGTTATTCCTCTCTAAGGTCGGACAATCGTAATGTGGACGATATGAGCCATTGTGTTGACTGGTGGGGGAGTAGGTATACAAAGCGGAGTGGTATGCTTTGGAGGGTGGGGGGAGATGATGAGAGGGAAGTGACCCGGTGATGGTGTATGGCTGCGTAGGGACCCCGATCTGGACGGCGCAGTGGACTTGCTGCTGGCGGATTCAGATTATCCTAAATAGTTGGTTTGAGAGAAATCAAGTATGGATTGAAGTGAATCAACTCTAAAACTCTCAAGAGATTCTCATACTTTTGCAATGCTCTTTATCCTAAATGTACAAGAATGCGAATCATGTTTTGTTTTGCGAAACATGTTTTGTTTTGCGAAATATGTGTCGATTGCGAAACATATTTAGTTTTGCGAAATATATGTGTTGCGAAAGTCATTTTAACTATTTAATCAGTTTTTCAAATCTAAGTGATAATTAACTGTCCTCGGAAGAAGCGTATATATTTTCATAAATAAAGCACTAAGACGTTTTCAGACGCATTCGAGGGGTCGTTTATCCAATGATCCCTGGGTTCGTCCTTGATGAATGGACCTGAGGTGAAGTGGCGAAACGGTGACCGGTTGACCAGCAGACCAGCAGCAGACCAGCAGACCAGCAGCAGACCAGCAGACCAGCAGCAGACCAGCAGACCAGCAGCAGACCAGCAGCAGACCAGCAGACCAGCAGACCAGCAGACCAGCAGACCAGCAGACCAGACCAGCAGACCAGCAGACCAGCTGACCAGCTGACCAGCATACCAGCAGACCAGCTGACCAGCAGACCAGCAGACCAGCAGACCAGCTGACCAGCAGACCAGCAGACCAGCAGACCAGCAGACCAGCAGACCAGCAGACCAGCAGACCAGTAGACCAGCAGACCAGCAGCGGGGTCGAATCTGAACATCGACTAGTAGAAGTGTCAGACGAACCAGTGGAATGAAACTCGGACAATAACTGAACAATGCAGACCCGGCAATACATGACCCATCTGTGACGTCAAATCCGCAGTGGTCAAAGACGGAATCATGCATAGAAAGTACAAGCAGCTCTGACACACTTTAACAATATTCTGGGAAAACAACAGGTGAATAAACCTAAGACGAACTGAGATCAATAACCTTTAGAACAAGATCCAGTGCTATTTGAAAGGTCAATGAGTCATGACATATCATATTGCAATGCAAACCAATCGGACTCTCAGATCGGCACGAGCGCAATGTTGATAAACATTCCCAGCATGAAGATAGATCCATTCAAGATAACCAAGCATGACATGACAAGACAAGCAGAAGCGTGACATCTTCGCCTCAGGATCCGCTGCTTCTGGCGCTATTAAAACACGGCCAAACAGCCTTCTTCAAGCCCGGCGCAGATAACTCGACTGGCGGCGAGTCTGGCGCAGAGAGCTTGACCAGCAACAAACCATGGAGAGCAATCTGGCGCTGGGGCAGAATTCCTGTCTTCTGTGCCGGTGACCCAGGGTCAAATCCCTGGGCGGGCCGCTGAAACAGTCGACCGGCCCCCATATAATAACCCTCGGAACAGGGTGAGAGTTCCAATTAGCACCTTGATCCCAAGAGGATACGGTGCTCGGTCAACAAACAAACCGGCACCAAACCAGCACCAGGTGAAGATTATTTGACTGACGGCGAGTCTGGCGCAGTTAAGTCGAAAGACGACAAACCCAGCGCAGTCAGCCCAGCTCAACCGGCGGCGGACCCGGCGCAGACAATCTGACGCGCGGCGAGTCTGGCGTCTGGCGCAGACAGGTTGACTGTCGGCAAACCCGGCGCGGCTGCACGTGGGGCGCCTGAGCCGATTGCTGGCTATTAGCGGTCATTGCGTCGTCCATTAGATGAGCAGTGAAGCGTGGAGAGCGGTGGTCAGTAGGGTGGGCTGGGAGACCGGCCGGCACCGGTCTCCTGCACCTGACCACTGCATAACCGGCCCCGACCGCTTACAGACAACCACTGCCTCGACCACTGACCAACCACTGCCCGACCACTGCCAAAACCACTGACAGGTGTTTGTGTCCCGACACTGCTCGACACTTGGCCCGGACCACTGCCCGGGACAGCTGATCAATTCCTCCCGCAAATATGCAATACAAATATTTTTTAAAAACACATTCCGAACAGTGCGATGCAAAACCTGTATTCGGCAAAGAAACCCCCTAAGCAATATCACTCGATAAAGCCAGTCCCCAAATACCAACTACGCGCCAAGCGATCTCAATCTAGACACAACAAATTGCTACGACACAAAATCCTCGACAATCCTCATAACAAGCCTGTCATTCCTCGACTTATCTAATCCAGAACCAGTATATCTCATTAACGCCCCCACATACCACGTCAACCCCCTCCCCCTCAATCTCTTCTAGGAATTCCACGAATTCCTGCGGCCGGCGTGTAGTTCCCCAGACCGCCGCTGCGGCTGGACGGCGCCACCGTCGCAGCCGATTGAGACACCGACTAGGCGCGATCCAGGACACGTAAATGTCGCGGTGCAGGTCGTAAATAGCCACCGCGCGCGGTCGTAAATAACGGGCAATTAACGCCCCGCGCGGCGACTGCGCCCACTTGCAGCGCGGTGGCGGTGGCGGTGGCGGTGGCGGCGGCGGTGGCGGTGGCGGCGGCGGCGGCGGCGGCGGCGGCGGCGGCGGCGGCGGCGGCGGCGGTGTTGCAATGTTGCAGAGGCGGCGGCAGCAGAGGTGGCCGTGATGAGTGTTGCCGAGATAGTGGTGATGGTTGCGGCACCAGCGGCAGCAGTGGTGGTGACGGAAGCGTTGGTGACGGAAGCGTTGGTCATCGTGGTGGTGGTTGCGGAGGAGATAGTGGCGGTGGCGGTGGCGGTGACGGTGGCGGTGGCGGTGGCGGTGGCGGTTGAAGTGTGGTCATGTGGAACTACTGCGTTGGAGATAACATGCAAGTTTCCAGTCGATGGAGTCGCAAGAGGTATTTTTTTTTTGTATCATGGACGCAAAATACATTTCCTGTTGCTTAACGTTTTAAGACAAACTAATATTTGGTCAGTGAATTGGGAGAAAAATCACTGCATTATCAGCTGGAATGGTCAGGCTGGATGGCATGGCACAGAAGTCAGAAGCATCATCGCTGATCAACAACTTTGCATGAAAATACATTGCATAGTTAGTATCGTTAGGTGATGTGATAGGTGCTTGTCCCTTGAGCCAAAAATTTAGCATCCTGAGTTATCTCATATAAACAGTGTCATTTGCACTCGTTCGTATTTCGAAACCGTCCTGTACCGGTCCCTGACCTCAGGGGGCGGATCCAGGTTGGCCAAGGAGTCATGCCCTCCTCTCCCCAAAGGTCATGCAACCATGATTTGCCCCCCTAAAAACAAATAAAATGACTGATACATTCATTGGTGGACGGACGGCTGACGACTCCCTCCACGTTTACATTTTTGTTTCAATACGCAACTGGATTTGCACCCCCTCCCGCCACAAAAAAACTAGATCCGCCATTGACTGATCAAACCTCCAGCATACGCCGTCTCTGACCGACGCCTTCCAGCGCCCGAGGGAAGGTCGTCTCCAAGGTGACAATGACCGCGAGACATTCCAGGAGACGTAATGAGAGAAACGGCGGTGACGGAGACGGTGGTGACGAAGACGGCATCAGTGACATCAGTCGGCTCAGGGCTGGTCTGGAGGAGTACTCAGGGACCGGTACTGATGTCATTTATGTCCAGTGACGTCACATATGTCGTGTGATGTCACACTGATGCCGCTGATGTCAAGTTATGTCGCATATGTTGTGTGATTTCAAAGATGTTGTGTGATGTCATTTATGTTCAGTGATGCCATTGATGTTCAGTGGTGATGTCCTTGTCGCTGTGTCAAGTCACGGCCTTATGTCGAGTGATGGTACTGATGCCAATGACGTACAGTGATGCCACTGAGAGCCAAGCTTACTTATACATCATCAGAAAACAACAGAAGAAGTGATCAGCATGAAGCAGCAGAATCAGCAATGAACGACATACAACAGCTGCAGTATAATACATTCTGTTGAAGTCTCGTGAAAGGGGTCGTGGAGATTGGAGCTGCTTCTTTTGCATTTTATTTAAAACCTGAACTCAATGTAAAATTGTATCAAAGATTGCAGAAGTGTCCATATTATACATACAGAAGATAAATTATTATAAGCAACCATTCAGGTTTAACATCATGCAGATACAGAGCGCAGTTCCAATTCACATAACTTCTGATAACATTTAGCGTTCCAAGTCCCAACATGGTGCTGGATATAATAACAATTGTATATGACCTGGGAATAACACATGTAATATGACGAAAAAAGTGAATACGATGAAGGAGAAGACTACGAAGTTCCAGGGCCTAGCGTTTGTTCTAACGGTAATGTGGCCGCCCTGAGTGCGGCAGATGCAGCAATGGATGCTGACGTCTGGTGGCATTCTCAACCCGTGCGTCATAGCCCGCGATGACCCGTCCAACACGTCATCACCTCACCCCCCCCCCGCTCGACATTGCTTCTGCGGCTGAGTAACAGTTATCGATTGGAAGGTCAGACCAGGACTGACCCGATACTCACCCGATACACTGGCCTGTAGCTGGAGCTGCTACAAGCCAGTGTGCACAAACGTGACCACACGTTGTATGTATGTATATTGTATCGCCGTGTTTTGGTATGAATCCCACGTGAGGCATGCAAGCCACATGATAAGGCGGTGTGAGTTGACTTTCAAAGCGCACAGTTAGCGATAAAACAACAAAAGGTTCCGATGAGGCTTCGTGTTGATAGGCGCTGTCAAGATGCAGCACTGTGGACATAATACATAAACAAAACCAGTGAAGAGCCCAAAACGTGCGGGCCAGTGCGTGCTTGACCACTTAATGGATATTGCTAAGGCAGTTTCATTATGTTACATGATGTGCAAATACAATCAAATCAAGTTGCATTATGACGTTAACTGTAAGACTGTGAACTGTGGGACAAACACCAAAGTTAATGTCAGGCACGATGAATGAATCAAGGTCTAAGCCATAGAGTTATGATGTGTGTTGCTGGACCTGCGTTTGCATAAGCTGACTCTATGCTTCACACCTGTCCTGTATATGCGCCTATTCATCCTATATATGACCCCACGTGGCATATATAGCGTCTGCCCTATATATGATCCCACTTGATCCATATGTAGTTGCACGATCTCAAGCTACCCAATAAACTTCAGCGCAGAGCGACGCAATATGGCACTAAATCACAATATGTGTGGCAATCACGAGCTTATAACACCACAAGCTAACTGTTTCTTCTGATATTTAAAAGCTTACAGTCACACTGTTGGAGAGATAATTACCGTTTTTTAGGATGCCGTACATTCCAGACGTGTGCATTTTTAACTTTACATGTCTTATAAATGAATTCAGCCCAGTCGGCGTTTCATTCAACAAGGTCATTACAATAAATTTGCTTCACGTTGTTTATGCAATGTTGTTTCAACATATAAGATTCAAAAGGATGCTTTGTACCGCAGCCTTGGCTAGCACAATTACCATCTAAACATTGCCTTCTGCAAGCCCAGCATCAGGCAAAGCTTTAAGCCAGAGTGACATGGGTGTTTTAGATTCTGCAGTTGAGAATCATAACATTAAGTCTAAAAGCGACATTGCATGTATATAATCCTAAAAACATAAGGTTTCATCATATCAAAGTTGTTTCGAGTGAGTTCCTTTAGCTTTTGTTTGTAAGAGCGATTAAGTACATCATCTCCAACACTTCATTTTCCTTCAGTTTATTTATCCCAACGGTTCGTTTATTAGCTCATTCGTTCAGGCATTAGTTCATTCATTCGTTTCTTTTTCATTCGTTCATCCATTCATTCATTCATTCATTCATTCATTCATTCATTCATTCATTCATTCATTCATTCATTCATTCATTCATTCATTCATTCATTCATTTATTCATTCGTTCGTTCGTTCATTCATTCGTTCATTCATTCGTTTATCCATTCGTTAATTCATTCAATCATGCGTTCAATCTAAAACTCATTCATTCATTTGCTCACTGGCCGGTTTTTCATCGACCCTTTGGTGTCACCCATTAATACGTTCCAACGCTCGATTCGCTGACCGCGCCTTTTGTTTCTTAAGATTCCACTAATTCGTTCCACTCGGTCTATTCCAGCCGATTTCTCGCGCTACTGCCGACACCAGCAGAGGACATATTTGTTTTCATAATGTCTATGAGCCTGATCTAGGGTCGCGTTCCGTCGGCAGCCCGCGACCCAGTCTGAGTTATGGGCAGACATAAATAACGTAACAGCTGCGGGCGGGTAAGAGGTCCTCGACGGTGGCCGACTAGCGCCTCGAATCGAAGCTCGACTCGAAACTCTACTCGAAAACTCGAGTCGAAAACTCGAGCGTGAACACTGCGCAGGCTGGCCGTCGACTATAGAAATCGCGTCGCCTCGCGATAGAATATATAGGGTGAGAACTGCGTGAACTGGTGGACGATTGTACGCCTCGTGGTTGGATTAGAAACTGCAGTGTTGCAATGTCCCAGGTGCGAAATCAAGTGTTGGAAATGCTGCACGCTTGAGAGTGCTGACGAGCGTCAAGTGTCGAATGCTGCTGCCGCCGCCGCCGCCGCCCAGTCGAAGCCGCCGCCGCCCAGTCGAAGCCGCCGCCGCCCAGTCGAAGCCGCCGCCCCCGCCCAGTCGAAGCCGCCGCCGCCCAGTCGAAGCCGCCGCCGCCCAGTCGAAGCCGCCGCCGCCCAGTCGAAGCCGCCACCCCCGCCCAGCTGCCGCCACCTACGACGTCGGTCGCCACAGCTACTTGTCTAGCTTAGCCACTGCTCAATCGCTTGACACGTGATACCAATTCTGATCATGTTATGCGCCACTCCCTGAAATCCCCTCTACTGTACTCTCACGACGGATTTCACCCGACATCCGATACCTTTCGTGCCCACCTCTATCGCCACCATCCGCGAACCACCTCTATTGTACACCCACGTCGAATTTGTCTCCCCTTGCAACGCCCACCCTATATCCCAACTCCCACGAACCACCTCTATTGTACACCCACCGCGAATTTGTCGCCGCCTAACTGCCTCTCGCGATTCGCTCATCACTGTACCCCACGAGCTAACAACAGCTAACTCCTCTACGAACCGACGACAGCCGACGTATTTATCGCCAGCTCCACCGACAGCCAGACAACAATGCCCGTCGTCGCCGCTGTAGCTTTGACGAACGAGCCGGCTTCCCGCCGGGACAAATGCCATTCATTAAAGCCTATCGCCGCTGGATCCCGGGCGAAAATAGCGACTTCTCCAATCAGGGAGCTGAGACGACGAGAAGCTTGTCGTTTATCACTTCCCCCGACGCCGAACGACACCCCAAACGCTGGCCGTTAACACCAAACGGACGCTGGCCGCTGACGGTCATACTTGTCGTCAGCGTTTTATTCGCTGTGGTGGACGAGGCGATAAATTGTTTGCTCGTTCGGCTCTCTCAGTGTTCCGGTATGGGCGCGTTCGGCGGATGTCGTGGTCAGCGCTTGCCGAACGGGCTCGTAAAACGGGGAGAACGATCCGAGGTCAAGCGGAGTTGGGTCAGGAGATGGTTCAAGGAATGGGGAGACGATGCTGCAAAGACAAACAGCGTGGCCAGTGGTGGTCAAAGTATCCATGCATAGTGTCGACTTTTATCCAGCTTAACAGACCGCAACGCTCAACGATGAATATGCATGGTTAACCGCAGTGCTCAGGCAAAATAGTTAAATAAATGAAAGTCATTCCGTTAGAAGACTTAGCCGGCGGTCAGTCAGATTGTTAGCAGGAGACTTGGGTAGTTATCATTCTGTCAGACAGACAGTTTCTCCAGTCAGTTAGTCCGTTCTCCAGTCAGTTATCCAGTTAGTTCTCCATTCAGTTCTCCAGTCACTTCTCCAGTCAGTTGTTCAGTCAGCTCTCCAGTCAGTTTTACCGTCAGTTATTCTGTCAGTTCTCCCGTCAGTCCGTCAGTCCGTCAGTCCGTCAGTCCGTCAGTCCGTCAGTCCGTCAGTCCGTCAGTCCGTCAGTCCGTCAGAGACCCTCGGTCGGTCTGTCGTTTCACGTCGCTGACAAACTGCCCCGGTCCCCGGACCGTGAATCACCCAACAGCAGGGCCCTCCACCCACCTCCCGCTTTATCTACCACAGGACACTCCGCTGCGATCCCATTTGCAAATGGTCCAAATGGCTCGATGTCCACGGAAGGCGTGCCACCGGCTACAGCGCTGCAGCCGTCCGGCGGTGCAAACTTCGGACGGTCCAAATGTCGTAATTTCTGGCGACTTTTCGGAGGAAGGAGGTCCCCAGGGTGCGCTCGCAGCAAGTTTGTCGCGGAGTTTCTTTCCGGTTTGGTGGCGTGGAGAAGGAGTACGAGTGGTGAGAAGACGCGTGTTTGGGGTGGAGATTGACGCTCCAAGTCCTGCCTTTCATCGTAAATCAATCGGCCCGTGAAATTCAACAGAGTCGCAGACAATAAAATGGACAGTTCTACAGTAGATCAGACGGAGTTGATTGGATTAAGCAGGTGGACGACGCCTAGTTAGGGCGGTGGCATTGGCTGTTAAAAACATTAGCCAATTTCGTTGTCCTGTGAGAAAGGCACGATGACGCAACTCTTCTTCGGAACTATGCAATACGAGGGATTCAACACGACCTAAAACGTTCCAAGGCATTGGCAAAGCTCCCAAACAGGGTGTTATGCCTTTGCAGGGTCTTGCTATAGACCAAGACTGCCCGAAAATCAGCCTGAACCGCTGCTGAAAGTATTCAGTTTATTGTTGATAATTGTTCATAATAGCTCATGATACTTAATATATGTGAGAGGCTGTCAAAATGGCAACACCTTGGGTGATTATCTGACCACTAATCGGGCCGGAAATACCTCAGAATTACGACGCCTGGCGCTTCCGTCTCGAATAACTACGGGCAGTGAAGCCTTCAGTCAATGCCGCACCCCCCCCCCTCCACTCAATGCCGCTGCACATGTGCGGGTCCAGGGGGGAATCGGGGCTAAAACTACTTTGAAAAAGGCAAAAATGAGGCTAAAATTTATATATATTTTTAAATATTTAGGAGAAACATAGTGCAAATATATGAAGAACAATGATTTCTATATGATTTTAATGCAAATGGAAAAGGATATTTAAACATGACTAGTCTAAATGACAGACTTACTGGGATTTTGCCATCCAAACACCGTTTTTGCCTGTCCAGGATCCGCCTCTGTGATACTCCTCCGCCCTATCCTGCAAGGCTGCAGCCGCCGCTGCCACAGACCCCGCTGCAGTCACCACATAACCTGCAGCATCTGCAGAGCCACCTCCGCTACCGCCACTACTGCCGCCACTTTAGTCTCCCATCGCTACAGCCCTGCTCTATAGCCTTGCTACAGCCCCTGCAACCTCCAGCCAGTGTTCTGCAGGCGTTTATGGCACTGGTGCTGCAGAACTTTACAGGCGACTCACCTCACGTGCGAGTTAACGCCTCACCGTTTGATATCACAGTAATTGGTTTTGCAACACTGCTGCCGTCCCTCGCAGCCATCAAAGGTCCTCAGTGGCGCTTCCTCCCTCCCCCGTATAGCCCGAGGTGTTTTTGTTTTGTTCTGTCGGGAGCTCCGCGCGCTACGCAGAATCGCCTGGGGGCATACAATGTCGGCGGCAGCTCCGGGCCGCTCCAGAGTGAGTGTATGCGCGGCCAGCGGCGCCTCTGATCCCGGGCAGGCACTTCCGGCGCGGCGAGACCTTAAAGCGGCGATCCCGGCGCGCGGAGGACGGATTAGGTGGCGGCGCAGTCAAGTGGCGAGCAAGCTTCCGCGAGTGGCGAGAGCGCGCGCCACATTCGTCCCTAACCGGAATGGATGGCCGCGGCGGCGCGACCCGCGCCGAGAGCGCCTACAAAGTGAGCATTAACGCACCGACCGAATAACGCGCGGCCGAGACAAAAACGGCGCGGCAGTGGTGAGCGCGGCGCGGCTGCGGCGGTGGCGGCGCGGCTGCGGCGGAGGTGACGCGGGGTAGGAAGTGTTTACAGCGGACAAACAAGGCGTTCAGCTGTTCGTGCTGAGACTCATATGCGGGAATTACGGGGTAGATAGTAGGCAAGGGAGTTAGGAGCCATGTTGAACAAAGGGACTGCCGGGTTGGCGGGAAAACAGAGGAGAAAGGGTTAGTGATTACGGAGGCGTCACTCCAGGTTTAGTGCTTGGGCGTGAGTTGTTATATGCTGATGCGTTAAGCTGATACAGGGGAAATGCAGGCCGTAATTTTGTGTTGGGATAGTGAGTGTCCTCCAACGTGGTACAGGTTGATGGGTGGGCTGTATAAATGTATGCTAGGGACACAATAATGAATATTGCAGTGAGAAAGCAATATAAGAGTGTTATCTGATACAAGATGAAAAAGCAATGCTAACAGCTTGGTTTGTTTGTTTATTGGGGTTTAAGGGCGCGCCGACACCTTTTGGTCAATTTGCGCCCAATGCTAACAGCCTGATACAATCACTAAGCAAGGGCAGGTTGTCATTTTTTACAATGCAAAGTATACGTCTTAAGCCGCCTTCACACCGGATGCGGACTACGCGTCCACATGCAGACTCCGCGTCCCCACGCGTAAACGCTGCAATGCCTATTTTATTTACAAGGTCACTGCGATGACCTGAGGTCAACAGTTGCAATACGGCTGATGAAATCGTGTGCACTGAATCGATTGGTGCTTACGGCGAGAAAATCAGTCAAGCCGTTGATGAGACTCCATGTTGCTGCACAAACTTTACACCGCAGTTTGGGCAGCAACATGGAATCTCAGCAACGGCTGGACCGATTTTCCTGCCGATAAGCACCAATCAATTCAGTGCACACGATTTAATCGGCCGTACTGAAACTGGTGACCTCAGGTCATTGCAGTGACCTTGTAAACCAAATAGGCATTGCAGCGTTCACGCGTGGGGACGCGGAGTCCGCATGTGGACGCGGAGTCCACGTACGGTGTGAAGCCGCCTTTAGTATACGCCTTGTAGCGAGGAATTCCTCGGGTCCTTCCGGAACACTTGTATTAAACTGCGACGAATTGCAGAAGCTATGTGCGTTGGTATGATTATTACTTTGTTACAAAACCATTCACATTTCATAGCATGTATTCGCATCGTTTCATAAATTCAATAACACACATATTTGTCCGGCGAAGCGACGTCTTCACTATTCGTGTACGGAGAACATAACTGTCACGTAGTGCAAACAGTGGAGTCATTACTGCAGCTATGGTTAATGTATGCTTAATGCGCCGTACCAGCAATTAGGAGGTGGATCCAGGACGTGGACGTGGATCCATCCAGGACGTGGATCCAGCGCTATGTGGCACACTGCCACTGGTACATGTACAGAGGATGACAGGGATATGAGGAAGAGGTCTGAGGGATATAATGATAGGACAAACTCAATCGCTTCCTTCACATCCAGAAAACAAAAGACGAAGGAAGACTTTGTTATTTTTTTTTCTTAATCTTAATCATTTTTCCCTTTTTACTAAAGGCCACGCCCAAAAAAACATTGGAAAGATCCATTCTTGCTGCCACTGACCACTTTTCCGAACTCACTAAATAACGCAGCTGGAACGCAGCTGGTATGATGCAAGCCCGTCAGGACATGAGACATGTTCTTTTCCCTAAATACTAATCAACTTAGAAACTGTGGACTCACCGGTCCACTGCTCTTCAGTAATTAACGCATAAAATGTGTTACGTCATGCATATATACATATTTGTTGTCATCATAGGAGCGGTCTAGTCTCGAACCAGCGACCTTTCGGCCACTAGGAAGCCACCCTTCCACTGCACCTACAATACATACGTCTCAGCCGATGGTCGAGCCGCTACACACCGATCCCTGCTAACGTCTCCTGACAGAACAAAGCAGTAGCCTCCCCCTCGGAGGAGCATTGTCTGTCAGTCTCACCACTGCTCTAATGAAGTGCTGGTGGCGGTGGGGTCCGCGGCTGTCGGATTACCTCGAGGCAAGAGGAGCGGTGGTAAAGAGATTGAGCGCGAGGAACGGTGGTGAAGAGATTGAGCGCGAGGAGCGGTGGTGAAGAGATTGAGCGCGAAGAGATTGAGCGCCAGGAGCGTGCGAAGAGATTGATTGAAGGGGCTGAGACAGATCCGGAAGAAGATAAGCCGAGAGGTTAGTCGATGATGTTACTGAGATGTCAATCAAGGATGTCATTGAGACTCAGTGAGACATAGTGGTTGATATAACGTCAACCAGACACAGAGGTTGCCAGGAGGTCAATCGAAGGTGTCGCCGATATGTCAGCGAGACATAGTGGTTGCAAAGAGGTCAACCAGACACCGAGATGTCAGAGGGCGATGAGACAAAAATGTTGCTAAGAAGTTAACCCGATAAAGATGCAGCTGTGCGGTCAACCAGCTCGACTTCTTCCAAAATAAAATTAGTCGAGCCTGAGCATACCCAGATCGTTTCCAGACATGGTTTGAACAGCTTACGAGTGTAAAGTCGGGTCCTGACAAATAAATTTTCCACACATTGTCGATCATTAAAATACCATATAACATACGTATGTCTTTTATAGTTCACATTTAAAACATAAACGCTGGAGGTCGATTTCACCCTCTAAACGCTTCACGAGCCCGGCCCACTGTTGCCATAGCAACACATCACCCCAGGCGTCCCTGACACTACACTTTAGCGCCGAACTTCAGAGGAGTTAATGAGTCTCTCTTGACTTCATCTCAGAGGCCGCGAGTCGGCTTAGTCGGGCAGTCAACGTTAAGCCGACGGGGCGCCGCGGTTGAAGGCTGAAGGAAGCGGAGCCGGAGACCACACCATACACAGCATCGCCGCGGCTAACATAACAGAGTTCAGACCAGCAACGGCGAGGCGGTACAAAAGACTTGCTATTCCCTCAGCTGAAGGCTGAGAAAAGCTAGAGGTAGAGATTACACCATACATAGGGTCGCCGCGGCCAGTAGAGTTCATACCGACGGCGTAGCGGTGGATATAGGCCGACTGTACAGTTGTTTTATCAACACTTGGTATTCGTGAAGATGCGACAAGTGTGAGAGGTCCAGGCGGGGTGTCGCATCGATCCTTTCGAGAGGGAAAGTTTGTGTAATTCATAATCATCACAAATAACTTGTTTGCCAACGACCAGAATATTCGTTGGTTTACTCCAATGCATATAGTCAGGAAGAAAGACTAGCAACGTAACGATCCGGCGACGATTTCCAACCCTACCACTGATCCAGTCTCTCGTCAAAGGAATGCAGTTTCTATGAGCAGTTTCCCTTTTCCCAATATCATAAATGTTATCACTACCGCTGTCCCTTTATGTTGTGATCCATCATTGCCACATCACTACGGCCAAATCTCGCCGTCGTGTTCCCCTCTAGCGGACAACGCTGGCGTACACAGACGCCAGCCAACCAGCGTCCGGGGATAACGCTGACGCCGGCGGCTATTGGTGACAAACGGCTGACGCAAGCAGAAGGCGAACACGGCTCCAACAGAGCGGAAGCGGACAGTGATAGCGCGGGATGAACGATGAGGAGGAAACATCGGTTAATGGAAGACGGATCAGTGGGGCCATCACTCAGATAGGAGCATCGAGGGGAGACAGGTCAACCGGCAGCATCCGAGCAGATAGGAGCAGACGGGTGAGACAGGTCAACAGCCGAGCAATGACAAGTGAAACAGGCAAATATGGGGGTCATCATAACGGTGGAATAAGCCAAGCATACGGGAGATATTTACGCAGACGGGAGAAAATTACGCATATAATCAGGCAAATAGATGAGATAATACATTAACATCTATAGGAAGTAGAACACAGCAAGACTAAAGCTAGGAGCTTCTAAAAACGACTACGACATCCGGACATATTTGATAAAAAACCTTGCCAATACCATTCCCAAACAAAACGTAAAACTAACAAAACCATGAAACATATCGCAGTTTCCCACCTCTATCCAGCGTGAATATCAAATCCTTATCGCCAGCACCGCCAGCGAACCCTAAGTAACACCGTCTTGTCTGGGCCAGACATCTCGGTCTTCCTGGCCTTCTGGACGAACGCCAGGCGGGCGGCGGTGGGCGGCGACCCGGCGGGCGGGGGCGGGGGCGGCCGATCACCCCGTTGATCATCTGTCGCTCGGCGCCCGCTCAGCACGCCCGCCGGCTATTGAGCCGCAGCAGCGCGCCACATTAGCCTCACTGCGCCACTAATGGCCGCGCGGTCAGCGCGCCACCACCGGAGATAAGACGCCGAAACGCGCCGGATAAGCCGCCACCGCGCCGGATAAGGGGCGGCGGCCGGCGGCGCGGCAGAGGCGAGGCGCGGCGCGGCGCGACGCCCTGTTTGCGACAGATGCGGCGATTGGGCGACAAATTGTCGCGCGGAGGACGATAAATGGTCTCGGAGGAAGAACGTAATTAATTGACGGGACAGAGAGACGGAGAGACGGAGACGGGCAGGACAAAGGAGACGGAGATGGAGACGGAGAGACGGAGAGACGGAGAGACGGAGAGACGCGGAGAGACGCGGAGAGGCGCGGCGAGACGAGGAGAGGCGCGGAGAGACGAGGAGAGACGCGGAGAGAGGGAGAGACGCGGAGAGACGCGGAGAGACGCGGAGACGGAGAGACGGAGAAACGGAGACGAACACAAACTAAACTGGCACTAAGGCTCACATACTGTTAATTTGTACCGGGCAATGGATTATCAACACCGGCTTCCTCATACTACGCTCAACCCACCTCTATCATAGCGCGATGAGCATCCGTGGTCACCAAGTGAGCATGACACATGCCTTCGAAAATAAAAATCATCCACGATGGCATAGTTGGCGGCATTTTACGTCGAATCGGTCTGAGAAGACCTCTGGCCATGTGATCGATTCCCATGGCAATCAGCTGATGATAACAATCCGCTGTTGATAGCGCAGTGAGGTTCTGCGGCATGTGCACCCATTTACAACAGTCCGAGACGGTCGATGGTTTAGGAGCCACGTTTTCGTGCCAAGCGCGCATTCCTGAGTTGGACCGAGTTGAATTGAAACAAGCCGGCGGAGGTCAGCGGTTGCATAGACAGTGTGTAATCGATGGTAGGATGTTTTAACTTGGGAGCAGGGGTAGTGAAATGGCTGGATGGAGATATCAAAGGTAGAGTGATGCCGGACTGGAATTCGAGAAGGAGAACATTGGAAAATCTTCGACGTATAGTTAACTTGAACTTCCAGTCCAAACAGTGCAAATGTCTATCGAAAGTGGTGACCTGCTAGTGCTGATGTTTTCTAAAATTTCGAATAATGTTCTGTCAAACTGACAAAAGCTGAACATGCAAGCGTCCGAAATTTAAACCAATACGCACCGATACTTGTGACGGCGAAAGGTTAACGACAGAGTACACACTGACAAAACGGTTTTAGCAGTTTAACTATCCAACACCCAACTAACGTTTGAGAGCACCGTAGACACATCCCCGACAGCGACTCGTATCTTCCCGACTTCAATCGCCGCTGGATGACCAAGTCAACACCGGCAAACAGCGACACAGACGCCGGCGAACAGCGACAAAGACGGGCGAACACTCCGTCTACACGTAGAAGACAGGCAGACCGACATCGACAAAGACACCGACAAACACCGCCACACGCCTTTCCGACACACTTCATCTCGTCACCAAGTTAGTCCACCTGTCACCGAGCACATTCTGCTGCGAGTATTAACAGCAAACTGCACTTAGGAGCGCGCGGCTCTGTTCAACCACGCGCACTGAACCCCCTCTCTCCCCCTCCCCCAACCCCCACCTGCTCGCTCGTCTGTTGGCCCGTTGGGCCAGTTTTTAACCCCCACCTCCCCCACTTCCCCCACCACCCCAACCACCCCAGCCACCCCAACCAGCCTCACAACCGCAGCTTCCAAGTCAGTTTTGACTCTCACAACATCCGGGTAGGATTGACCTCACACATCCGGTAAGGATGTCATCGCGTAAGGATGTTAGGTTGCGTCAGGTCAGGTGATACAGTATTGCGCAACTTCGGAGGTGCCGTGTAGAGTGGACGCACGTGTGGCGTGTTATTCTTGTCACGTGTGAAATCTGTAAACGTCTTGCAAAGCGGCACTTCGAATGCATAATACTGTAAATGTTTTCACGTACATACTTATTTACCTACCTTGGCGCACTTGCATTGGTAGAAAAGTCTCACAACTTCATCCTGCTATAGGTCACTTTAACCAATTGATTGATACTCTGTCAATAAACTTATGCAGATATGAACTCACACAAACCCTCAAAAACTGTTCGAGACATTTTGTCGAAAGCCAAGAAGCGTTCCCCACCATGAGTCCGACAGACAGTCGACTGTCGACTCATGTCAGTCGACTGTGGTCAAGGGCCGCCGCAGCCACTGCGGACACTAGGGAACATTAGTCCCTAGTGCATTTTCAGCGTCCCCCTAATGTTGGTCCAATGTTAGTACACGTGCAGCTGGATTTGTTCCCCAGTCCTTTCCAGAACGCTGACACACGCACTCTTGAACTGCGGTACATATCAGAGTAATATCTCCAAGTATCCATCAACTCAACCCGGCCGGTCGGTGATCAATAGTCTCCATGCATGGTACTAGACTTCTACAGCAGATCGCGACATCCACTCCTCTTGCGGGCGCCTCGTAGCTCGACTCGTGCCATCGCTTCGACAGGCCTACAGCCATACCCACACGACGGTTACATGTTAGGCGAACAAGATGAAAGCTTCTTGAGCTCGCAGGCTTACCAGAAAAGCTTTCCCCGTAATAACACAGTGAACACATGGGTCATGGGCTCACGGGAACAAAACTCTAAAATCCGTCGGGATTTGTAACCTAATCTCATGGATAACAGACAGGTAGTTGTTTCGACATTGGCAACTGGATCCAAGGGGTATCAGAGTCCGATGGTTTGGAGCACAGGCATATCGGATTCAAAAAATCACAGCACTGAAGGGAAGGGTAGGCTCTGATGTCGCGGCCACTCATTTCAAGCCTTATTTTATTTATCATATGCATAGCATTTATATAGCACACATGGTAATTTAAGAAGAAGCGTTCATGATCGTTTGATCATGTGTATACATTATAAGGGTTCCATGCAATATATTTTTAACAAACAAGAAATACTGTAAGAAATGTAGGCTGCTTAGCAAATTTAAAAAGCGTTCAATATTGTTTGACCATAATCACTCAAAATAAGATAAATTAATCATTCGCAGGTCGCATTAGCACGACCTTCAACATCGCTCGCACGTTAAATATAAGCCGCTCAGAGATCAAAAACAAGCCCAGCTTAAAATAGCAGAGATCAAGCTCAAATACAAGTAAGCACATATCAAGACTGCTGAGACAGCTCAGGTCCAAAGATGGTCAGGTCAGGTCAGGTCAGGTCGGTCAGGTAGGTCAGGTCAGGTCAGGTCAGGTCAGGTCAGGTTCGTGGTAAATAAAGGAACAGCTCTCTCCGATAGATCACGTCGAAGAGCTGACCATGTCCAAGGTAAATCAGATGAGTCAGGTCTGGACAAAAAATCGTTGAGGCCAGACACCAAAATCGCTGAAGTCAGGTCAACCAGAGGCCAGCCCAGTTGTGGAAGCTCCGTGTCTTCGGGATGACTACTTCGCTGACTTTTGGCGCCAGCCCAGATCAGGACTGGTCATAACCATACTATTATCAAAGACATCACACCATTATAATTTACAGTTTTGACAGCGGCGGACCGATTTGTCCCATGTAATTCCCTATCGGCTCCTGACATAATCCATCAGGACTCTATTAATCAGTTCAGCTGTTGGAAACTACCGCAGCCGGAGCCCGCATGCCAGGTTTTAATTGTAACCTCATACGATCCACGCCCTGAGGGATCGTACTGGAGAACGTTATAATGGTTCGGCGGCGCTGCGGGATCGCATAGTTTCATCGTCGACAGAGCCGTGTTTTAACGGAGCCGCTCGGAGTTCGCTGACCTGCACGCCTCGCGCTGGGTTAGTGGCAAGACGGATCAAAGACGGGTGCTTTATGTGACAATCCTCAAAGAAGTCTTTACCAATTCTGAAAACTCTTCGGATGTCACCCTGCTTATGACAATGCATTGATAGCGAATTAAAGCAAAACTCTCTGACTAAACAGTTTGCTTAAATATTTTTTCTGAATTAGGAAAGTGTAAATTTTTTGCGCCGATTTCAGACGTTGGGGGGACAGATGGGCCCCTTTTGCCACCCTCGCCCTAGATCCGCCAGTGGTTAACATATAAGGGACAGATGGTCAATCAAAGTTAGATTAGCCGTAGGTGGTAAGGCAAACTTCTTAATTTTTAGCTCATGTGGAGCCACATAAAGGATAGTTTCCTCCAGCACGACGAGCATATCAATTAAGTCTTTTCTCATGGTGTAACAATACTTGCATGAATAATGCATTATAGACTGCTGCCTGCTGCCTCGCGAATCATGTCAATAAACACCCGTAAAATGAAGCGCAAGTTCATAGTCCATCGTTTACCCAGACCACGCAATTTCGTACTGACACACTGCATAACAAGCTCTGGCTCCGCAATCACCCAGTCCCACTCTGCTCCCAATCCACCAATCCCACTCTGGCTCCCATTACCATCGCCACTCTGGCTCCCAATCGCAAATTTGTTGTTCATGCTGCGTAGTGGTGGCATCGGTGCAAAACTTTTTCGAAATTCCCTAATTTGGCCGAAGACCGATTTCAGTTTTCGACGACATAATCATATTTCTTTGACATTTTTGGGCAACAAAGCCCAAAGGACTGGCTTGTCGTAAAAAAATTAGCTACTTTTTAGCAATAATTTGCTTTTTGTATTATTTTAAATGGATACATGATGATTTAGGTTTCGAAAATATTTAACTGTAACATTAATTTTGCACAAATAATAATATTTTAAAGCAATATATGTATTGGAAATGATCACTGGATGCTGTACATTTTCATATCATAATTTTCTCTGCTTACGGACAAATTTCGGACAAACAATTACTTCGGATAGTCTCGGTGGACAGCTGACGCAATGATCTTGGACAATCGGTCCGGAACATTGGACACATTTTTCCTGAAACTGGCACCGCTAATCGCATGTTACCGAATGTATTTACTGGTAATTTGAAACATAGGAATGCCTAGATCAGGAATATGCAGTGAGTTGGCGTGCCCCTTAATTAGCGTGGTTTGCGTGTTTGTTCTAAATACACCGCCACCAATAAATACGTTATCGTATCAAGTAAATACTGAGTAAGCACGTCAGGAGCACTAAGCATTAAGCAGCGCAAGATGAAATACGAAGAAAAAAGGCCGGATAGACACACGGCTTTCAACTCTCATTAGCTGAGTTGATAGCCGGCAAGATACCGGCAGACAAGCAGGAACACCGGCAAGACACATAGCAGGAACACCGGCAGAAATAGGCAGGAAAACGGGACAGCCCGGTCTCGAGGAATATGGCAGACCGGTCCGAGGGGGTCAGGCGATCCGACAGGTCACAGCCAGTGGAGCAAAGGTCAGCTCTGTCCCGAGGACGGAGTTAGAACCGGGTCACCGGTCACAAACCGGAGTGAAAGGTCACAGACAGGGCAGTGAGTGTTTCAAAGGTCACAGACAGGTCCATAACCGAGACCAAAGGTCACGGACAGGTCACAACCGGAGGTCAAAGGTCACAAGAAAGGTCCAGTCAGTGTTCAGGTCACAGACAGGTCACAGCCAGCCGTCCAAAGGTCACAGACAGGTTCCCAGCCAGGCATCCAAAGGTCACAGACAGGTCACAGCCAGCGTCCAAAGTCACAGACAGGTCACAAGCAGCGTCCAAAGGTCACAGACAGGTCACAGCCAGCGTCCAAAAGGTCACAGAACCAGTCCAAGCCAAGCGTCCAAAGGTCACAGACAGGTCCCAGCCAGCGTTCCAAAGGTCACAATACAGTCCCAGCCAGCATCAAAGGTCACAGAAACGGTCCACAGCCAGCGCAAGAGGTCAAGAAGTCCCAGCCAGCGTCCAAAGGTCCACAGACAGGCAGTGGGTTTAAATTTTCAGAAAAATGGGTGGAAAATACCACCTAACCAAAAATATATTCTCATCTGTGTTTAAATCTGTGATGTTTTTTTCTCATCTCATTAGACACCGATTGGAAATATAATATGCCTCGCGACATTTTAAAAATGGTGTATGGTGAAGAGTATTGTGAATTTTTAAGTCAGTTAAATGTGCCGGTGCACTTCAAAGCATTACTTCTTTTTTGACCTATTTAACAACTTTGTTTCAGAAGATCCTGTCCAAATCCTCTAGCAAGCTTTCCATCAATCACCATCCTGGATTCCGCATCTGATGAAGGATGTTTCCTGAATCTCACATTATGAAAGATAAACATGTGAAATGCAAAGAAGTAATGCTGAAGTGACAAGTGTGAATGCACATTACTTGTGCACATGTAGATTGCCGTTAGTGACAAGGCTCACATCTCTTAAATGAAAAAGAACAAGATGGATATCAAATATCAATTGTCATTCATAACGTTCAAGTTGTGCCCTGTGGTCTGGATATGTTAGAAATATGAAATATACAGTGTACTGTGACTTGTATTTTTAGCTCAGCCATAAGCAAACACCTTTAAAATGTGGAGAAAAGTTGCATGGAGAGAAAGAGAGAGAGAGAGGGGGACAATAAGGGATACAAATATTTTAGTATTCATCAATGCAATCACCTGGAAGTTATGGTTAACAACTTGGCTAACAAGCTAGGCTGAAGAAATGAAAGCTAAGATCAAGATGTTAAGCATTTCAATGCTGATACAACACTTGCTGGCTTGCCTTGGACCATGATAAAAAAGGCAATACAAAAATTGACATATACCTGGCAAGGCACCTACCTCCTGGACACCAAAAAATAAATTGCATTTGCTAGAAGCATTTCAAACAAACTCTATATACATTTTTCATTACAGCAGGAATCACGCCAAATTGCGCATTCTATCGAATCAGCTGCGCATCATATGTCTCAATAGATTCATCTTGGCAGCGAAATCCCTCCGAAAGATGAGAATACCACCCTAGGCCACCCAAAATGCCACCTAACTAAACCAGCTCATTACAAGTCGTAGCCTCATATGAACAAAATAAAAACCATTCCAGGATGTTCGCCATAGTTTTTCGTGTCTATACATAAGTTTTCAGCCAAAAATATTGTGTCTAGCTGTTTAAATTATTGCATTTTACATGCCTTAAAATGATGACCGATTTCAAGCGAATATGAACACAACACCTTCTGTTGCAAAGTCGCGGCTTTAAAATTGTTACAGCAATGCATGTGGGTCAAAAATGAATGAATACGTAAGAATGGTTCATTATCTCATGTATTGAGTCAACAGTACTTTGAATTCACGAGCATATATATTTATTTTTGCATCGCCGTGCGGCTCTCCCAGGGTGGCTTCAACGCCAAAAATTGGGTGTGATGCCCACCCTAGCACACCCTACTGCAATCTTCCTAAATTTTCTATTATACCGAATTATTCTCAGTTAATGATACATCATGTTGTTCGCTGATCATTTCTGAACAATTCATACAATTTTTGAACAGAAAACTAATATTTTGGAGAAGTTATGTATTGTTGAATGCAGCGATGCGCGAGGGATGAGAATTGGGATGAGAAAAAACGGCCGGCGGCATTCATACATTCGGTATTTAGTATCATCGTATTATTTCGGGTTCCGTGCATGAACCGTGGCCTTGGCGTGGACTATTACAAAAAATAGCATTGGTCTTTCGGGTTGTTGTTGGCATTGACTTGTTAAAGGGCCTATAAGCATCTTAGTGATGTTTGATGGTGTGCAGCGTGTGCAGTATGGGTATTAGGTATTGATGCCCAGGTTGATTTCCCCCAGAGGTATGTGTTATGTGTCGTATCAGCTTGACCTTAGGCCTTATGATCCAGAGTTGTTTTAAGATTGCCACCAATACCAAGTTTTAGTTCAGATTTATTTTAATTTTGAAATGATATATTGAACCAATTTGATTTGGAGCTGGGAATGATAGCCACTAGCCATACTATTTTGCAGCCTTTAGAATGTAGATTGAGGCTCAATCAATGGTTAAAGAGTATTCTGTATGGCTCTGCGTGAAAGATAAGGATATATTATCCAAGCAGATGACTGAAAAACCGAGCGATGAAGGAGCGACGTTTTGTCAGGAACACTCACAGAAAATATTGGTCAAACACTCGGACCTCCCCTAGCGTTTTTAGACGTTTCAAAATTTAACTATTTCATCACTAGGTTAATAACTTGGACATTCTGCATGTTTCTGGACACTATTCTGTACTCTTACCTTACAATTTATAACCGGGGGAGAGTTTATCACCGCCTGTGGCGTAAACAAAGTTCAGCGACGGGAGGCACTGTGAAGCGGTGAGAAATTAATTATTGAAATTAAAATTAGTTATAGTGTAAAATGTCTTAGGGAACATCTACATCAATGTAAGCCCTTTCAACCTTGAAGTTAATGTGACATCTGACAACTTGGAAAACCATTATTGGATGGGTATGAGGTTAATTTATTTAGTAGGGTTACTCTTAATAATAGGGCGGCTTGAACGTTCGAGTGTATACCGCCAAAAAATATTGTTCCTCTTTCTGATTTTCCATCATGGCCCTTGAGTGTAAATTTTTGAAGAAATGTCGTCTATAAAACTTTTTCTAGGGTAGAGAGTTTGATTCAAGTTCAGCTATCTGTACTTGACTTTTTGTCGAAACTCCACGTGCCTTATACTTGCGGATTTTTTCTCAGATGGGATAGACAAATAATAACACATTATTTTTAACTTTTTTGTTGAACGAGCATTAAACATACATTTTTTAATGCTTTGCATCTCAGACGGATTATGTAGAGGTTGTCGAAGATAAAAATATTCCTGCACTGCAGACCCAATGGAAAATCAAACTCTACTAGAAAGATACTATAATATTGCACCAATAGTGATCAAATTAGATAGATGCAGTAATCACAAACACTTCCTATCATTGGACTTTGCATGCTCTCAGAATGTTAACATTCTGCCACTATTGTCGGCATCCTGCTTGCATGAAATGTCCAAGATTTGATTTGGGTGTTTCCGGAGATCAGACTTTTACCTGACCATGTGCAAACTAATGAAGTCAGGGGTATTGTTTTTGAAGAAAAAAATGTATTTGAAAATATAATCAAATTGTGTTTGAAAAATACAATCCAAGGTGAAATATTTATTTTAATTGAAATATATTGGGTTCATTGGGTTTGCACCAGACATGTGCCTGGATTCGGGATCCAGCTGAGATCTGGATATGTGTCCTGTGATTCAGGAATCAGGATTCACATGGGACTCCAGATGATACATGATAAGCCAAGGGATCCACATGTAAGATCCCAAATCGTGATATACTTTATGCTGAGGGATCCACTGGGATCCCAAATCTAACTTTGGGATCCAGTAATGCTAGTTGGTACTTATCGCTTATTTTATCATGTTGGGAAATTAATTACAATATCTATGTTGCTAATAGGTACTAGGTACAACTTATAAGGTAATTTCCTGGTACTAATTATCTACATAGCACATACTACACATGCAAAATAGAGACCACAAATTTTGATGTCAGTCCCTTCATTTTCAAGATCTAAAGTTTGTTTTAAATTATAGATCCACTGAGATCCCAGATCCTGAAACATTTTACACTGAGTGATCCAGAAGGATCCCATATCTTCATACATTTTATGCAGAGAGATCCACTGGGGTCCAATATCTTTATGCATTTCATACTGAGGGATCCACTGGGATCCCGGATCCAACTTTGGGATCCAGGCTTAAGTCTGGTTTGCACCCCTCTAGGCTGGTGCACCCTCCTCTGGGTATGGCACCATCTTGGCAGTGGAGTGTGGACTGTGGACCCCCCCCCCCACACTTTTTATAATGTAGTGACGCCTCTGCTCGTAGGTATAGTAGTAAGCATGAACCAAATTGCAGATCTATTTCATATTTGTGGTACCAGTAAATTGTGTGAATGACAGCTCTGAATTTGAAACAGGAAATAAATGGGAACAGCCATCATCATGATAAATATGTGACTATTTAGTTCATTGGAAAGAAGTTGTAGAATATGAAAAGAAGCTGTATTTCAAAATATAGTCAAATCGTGTTTGACAAAAACAATCCGAGGTGAATTATTTCCTTTAAATAATTAAAAGGGTATTGTTATGTTGAGAATGATGTAACACCCATGTACGAGTAACTTCTGCAGTATTTAAAAAAGCTGCTCATGTGATCATTTGTACATATTTTTTGCTGTCTAAATTAAAAATAATGTTTGACATAGGTGGTATTCCTGTAATTGAATATTACTATGTTGAGAATTTCAGTATAGACAGGAATAAGGCAAAACAAGGACATCGGTAATGCCAGTTCCGTCACTTCACCTGTATTGTACCTGTTCCTAATTTCCTTTTCATTTCCACAGGATTTCCACGATCAGCTCCTGATCTTCCCTGCTCCTGGTAATTGGTATCCTTCTGCTGAACGTGACCTAGAACCAGGGTCCGGACTCCAGACTCCTAAATTCATCTTTCCTTCATCCATACGTTCTTCATGACGGTATTGTACATTTTCGTATTTCTTATATAGTGCTTCGACGATTTATCAATATGGGCAGAACTTCGGGCCCTCTGCCGCCCCATGCCCAGTTGATCTGTTATCTGTGTGACGATGGACGTGTGCGAAACAGCAACATTCGACGTCATGGTGCTGTTAAGCATAAACTGGACTTAAAACAACTGGATGAGTTCAGGAAAAAGTGTGTAAAACTGACACTGTCAGGCATACGCGAAAAGCGTAATGTAGACTTTGCGAGCATTGGAGTATCGGACAAAACAAATGACGGTGTGGGTGATCTTGCGCGTGACCGCGAGAACGAGCCTTTAGCAGATCCCCAACCCGGCACTTCTGCCACGCACAGCAGCACGCCGTCGGGGGACGCTGTGGCGGAACCTGCTCTGGAGGGGAGTGACTCGGGAGGGGACGATGGTCGGGAGAGGACGCGGACGGTGATGGGTGACTCAGGTGAGATGCAGGATGACCGGCCGACGACTGATGACGGCCCAGCATGTGTCGAAAGACAAATTATTCCTAGTGTTGGGCCATAGCTATCCAATTAAGATGGAGAACATGGTTACTGTATTTCTATAGAACATACCCTATTTTCGGAGAATGAGTTCTTTGGCGGTCGGACGCGATTATTGGTCTACAATGCGGATGATAGCCTGGACAACTTGGCATCAACTAGTATGCATCCATCAAATGTTTGTCGTCGCAAATCCGATCCCTGACAGAGAATCGACGTGAGACCGACACAAATCCTGACGGTGACGACAGTGACCCTGATGATGACCCAGACCTGGGTCAAGCCAAAGGCACGAGTGACTCTGACAGCTTTGAGTGGCTTGTGCTCGATAAGTCCTCCACAGTGACGCTTGCTAAGTGCAGCACATGTTGTAAGTTCGGGGGGCGTGCTGGCAAAACAGCAGAACTGTGGGTGTCCAAGGGTGTGGATCTTGGCCGACACAAACGCCAAAGACTCCTAAAACACGCTCGCTCCCAACGCCACCGAAGGGCTACCGACCTGGAGACAGCAACCAAAAATGTACCACGTATCGAGTTTGCGGCCCAGGCTATGACATCAAAAGCGACAAAACTCACTGAACAAAACCTCACGATAGCCTATCACAGTGTGCTCCGTTCACACTCGTATCAGGACCACGCCCAAGAGCACCTTCTGCTAGACACACTTGGTTTCAATTTAGGAAACCAGCACAGAAGCAAATGAAGTGGCAGCATGCCAGCCGCTTTGACGTCATATCTAATGACGGTTTTACGCAAGAACAGAAGAATATCCTCAATCATTCATTAAGAACAACCTAAACCTGCGACAGGAGGAACGACATGTACAATTTATGTTTTCTCTACGGGACAATTTCTGAAGGACGGAGAAACAGCTGTCAGGCTGTCAAACCCTATCAGCTTGTGGACACGAAAGGCAGTACCGCGATGGATGAGTAACCAATATGGGACGCAGGAACGCGTGTATTTTCTGGTTTAATTACGTACGACCTTACTATGGGGCCGATATATGCGGGACCAGTGAACCGTGGCGACACAGAGAGCACCAAGGCGGACGGTGCGTGGCGTCCCTGCCACCGTCCGCGAGCTGCTTGAGAGACGATTTACACATGACTGACGAGGACATCGGAGTACAGGTCACCTCATCCTCTACCGATTGTGAGGCAGTGTACGCAGGAAAAAGGAACGGCTTCCGTCGAATCTGGCAGGAGAAATTCAATCGCGGTCTGATTCATCTGGACGACCGCGATCATCGCCTTGAAACCCTTCTGGGAAAATCCCTAAAAGATGATCAGGTGACCGGGATGGAGGAGTATTTAGAGGACCTGCGACAGGTGATAAGCTTGTTCCTCGGATCTCCCTCTGCTCAGCACGGCCAAGGTACATGCCTGCAGCGCACTGATGGAGGAGTAGCTGTTCTCCGCGCCTCAATTGAGCCGTTTTGTGGAGGTTCTTTGTCACTCGCGTCAACAAGTTCTGCCAACCGTGCCTGCCATGATGACTGTCCTGCACGACATGATCGGCAAGGACACCCCTCCCAATGGAGCCCATCAGGCGCTGCGGACTCTAGAAAGTCCCGAGTTCGTGGCATCATCACTGATAATCGTGGATGTCATGACTCCCGCTGTCCGACTCAGCAAAGCAGGCCAGTCGGCCGTCTACACGGTGTTCCAGGACAGACGGGAGGTGAATTCCTTCAAATCGACTATGCAGCAAATCGCCTCCGGTAGATTTTCAGGCTGCGTTGAAAATGAAGGGCCTGGAGTGGCTGGCGGTGTTTTCAGAGGTGCTGCCGTGGGTGTAACCGAGCGGTATACACTGAGGGGGGACCGACGAGGGAGTGGGGCCGACGCTGACACAGTTACTGGAGGGCGGGACGGGAACATACTGGCCCACATGAACAGACGGCGCCAGGAGCTCGCAAAGACGATTCTGCGATTGGCTCCCATGTACCTAGACATGACAGAATCGGAACAACTCATCACTGACACATTCGACATGGAAAAAATCACAACTGACATCCCAAACGACAGGTATGGTGAGAGGCAGCTCTCAGAGTTGGTGAGGACTCTGACGGCAGGGCCAGTCAACATCCCCGCGACCCGGTGCAGCGACGGGTGCCAGGGAGCGGACTGCGAGTGTTTGTTAACACAGTACCGAACCATGAAAAAGCGGGTGAGGGACAGACATGCAGAGTTCGCGCCTGTTTGGCTGCCCTCTGACTCAGAGAGTGGTGTCCGAACCTGGCGTCCTGAAAATGTGTTGAGGAGTTTTCAGGACATTCGCACTGGACTTCATGCAGACATCCCAGACATGGTTGAGGTGGCGGAGATTTGTCTCATCATGTCCCGCTCTCAATCGGACACAGAGCGCGTGGGCAAAACTGCCAAACGCGTGAGTGAGGGGCGATTTGAAGGGAAGTTTGACGAGACGAAGGAGGAGAGTAAAGACAGGGCCAAAAAGGAAGTTTTCATTATTGAAAACTCTGTTCCGCTCCGTGATTTCCCTGCAGCCACTGTCGCAGCGAGGTGGCTGAAACACCATCGCCCGTCCCTTAAACGGACGATCACGGACCCCCAGTCGCTGACGGTGCAGAGACTCAACAAAATTCCAAAGAAGCTGAAATTCATGTGTTCATAATGTGTTTGTGATATGTGAATGTCTCGGTCTCTCGATGTCCGCCTCCGCCAGGGTGTCCGTCTTCGTCAGTGTGTCCGCCTCCGCCAGTGTGTCCGCCTCCGCCATGGTGTCCGCCTCCGCCAGGGTGTCCGCCTTCGTCAGTGTGTCCGCCTCCTTCAGTGTATCCGCCTCCTTCAGTGTGTCCGCCTCCGTTAGTGTGTCCGCCTCCGCCGGGGTGTCCGCCTCCGCCGGGGTGTCCGCCTCCGCCGGGGTGTCTGCCTCCGCCGGGGTGTCCGCCTCCGTCAGTGTGTCCGCCTCCGCCGGGGTGTCCGCCTCCGTCAGTGTGTCCGCCTCCGCCGGGGTGTCCGCCTCCGTCAGTGTATCCGCCTTCGTCAGTGTGTCCGCCTCCGTTAGTGTGTCCGCCTCCGCCATGGTGTCCACCTCCGCCGGGGTGTCCGCCTCCGCCGGGTGTCCGCTCCTTCAGTGTATCGCTTCGTCAGTGTGTCGCCTCTGTTAGTGTGTGGCCTTCGCATGGTGTCACCTCCGCCGGGGTGTCGCCTCCGTCATGTGCCGCCTCCGCCAGGGTGTCTCGCCTCCGTCAGTGGTGGTCCGCCTCACCTTTAGTGTGTCCGCGCAGGGTCCACTCCGCCGGTGGTTGTCGCTTCGTCAGTGTGTCCGCCTCCTTTCAGTGTACGCCTCACGTAGTGTGTCCGCTCCGCCATGGTGTCACCTCCGCCGGGGGTGCCGCTCGCGGGTGTCCGCCTTCCGCCGGGGGTCGCCTCCGCTCAGTGTGTCGCTCCGTTAGTGTGTCCGCCTCCGTTAGTGTGTCCGCCTCCGTCAGTGTGTCCGCCTCCGCCGGGGTGTCCGCCTCCTTCAGTGTATCCGCCTCCGTTAGTGTGTCCGCCTCCTTCAGTGTGTCCGCCTCCGCCAGCGTGTCTGCCTCCGCCAGCGTGTCCGCCTCCGTCATTTTTTTAACAGTTGATGCTAACATTGCGTTATATGTAAGCTTGCAAACAAGTGTTACACCTTTCTTTTCTTTAAGTTCTACATTGGGGGGGGGGGGCTATGTGCGTAGTGGGTACGTTGTATGCGGTGTGTGTGGTGTGTGAGGTGTGTGCACTGTGTGCTCCGTTGCTCCGTGTGCTCCATGTGAGCCGTGTGAGCATTGTGAGTGTGAGTCGTGTATGAGTCGTGTGTGAGTGTGTTTAGGGCACTCCTGCCTACCTATTAATGGGTAGGGGAATATAAAAAAAATGTACATATTGCACAGGAGTTGGTTTATTTTCTTAATTGTGCATACTGATCTGGATGTTAGTGTGTGTTTGGGTGGGTGATAGCGGGGATTCAGGGTGGGTAGTTGGGTGCATTAATTGTAATCGCTTGTGTTGGTGTTGTACCGTTGTAATATTTCCGTCTTATACGGGCTCTCGACGCTGCCTTTCGACCACTCATAGTCATACTCATATGTATGTTTAAACTCGACCAAAACAACCTATTTGTCATTCATTTTAACAGCGTCGAGTGCGGGCAACGTAACATTTTGATGCTCTCGTGGTCTCGTCTAATCTAACACTTCCCAGGGGCAGATTCAGGGGTGGCCACAGGGCCTGCGGCCTTCCCCCGCCAGCACGTCAGAAGGGTGCCCCATGGGCTGTCCGTCGCCGGGCGCCCGGCGATTGACAGCCCGTGAGCTCTTAGCGTCACTTTTCTGACTGCTGAGCGCCCCTCATCTGTCATCTGTCTCGTCTCATCTATCCGACTGTCTTGGCGCCCCTAAATTGATGTACGGTCCCCTCCTAAAAATCCTGGATCAGCCCCGACACCTCCAACATCCTAGAGCATCAAAATGTTATCCATTCGGCTCCTCGCGCCGTTGCCTGGGTTGACACGACAAAGTCGGTCATGCTAAGAAATGGAAACTTAAAATTATTGCTCGAAAATCGACACCAAAGCGAAAAAACACGTTTTGTTCTTTATATTGCGCTTGCTTATTACAAAATGAATGTCTTTGTTTCCCTCATGTTTGAAACAGATGTCGATACATTTCATGTCGTTGACGCAATGGATGCGTAATGCGCAATGAACGAACGCAATAAATTATGTAATTATTTACAAAAACAAAACACTATGATTCACAATTTAATCCGCAATCAACCAAAGTTTGAATTTCGATTGTATGAGCACGAGTGTGCAATTAATTTTGGTAATCGCAAGCTCGACAGTCATCACCATCAGGTTGTATCTGACTTCATTGTATACACTTTTGGCAAACGTGTCGGTGTTTTCAACGTGAATAGGTGTTTCTCACATCCCAGCTTAAGATATATGTTGGTAATATTTATTTCCTTGCATAATGCATCATATCCAGATCCACAGTTACCAGTAGCAACTAGTGGCGCCAATCGGTGCAAACATTTTCGGAAATACGAATTTGTCCGAAGATCGGTTCGGTTTTGGACGGACAAAAGCATATTTCTCTGGACATTTTCGGACATCCGATGCCAAACGATCGCTTGTCGTGAAAATCACTTACCCAGTTACTTATCAATCAATATTTACCTGTATATTAATGGATTTATGATGATAGTGGCTTTCGAATATCTTAACTGTAGCTATTTTTGACACAAATACTTATGCATATATTGGTAATGATACACTGAATGTTTTACATTCCATACCATACAATTTTTCTGTTTTCGAGACAAATTTCGGACAAACAATGATTTTCGGACAGTTTCGTACGGACAGCTGACCATGGTCTTGAACATCGGTCGGACATCGGACAAATATTTTCTACACCTGGCACCACTAGTAGCAACATCGCATTCACACGTCTGAGAATTAATATCAATTATCTATCTTGTCACTTTATAATGCAGAGATGTGGACCTTGCCATAAACAGAACAAACTGGTTATGGGCGCAAAATAACCAAGCAGTTGTTGCGCCCTAAAACCCAAATCAACAAACAACAAAAAACAGAACAAACCAATAAACTTTTAACTTAAAATGACCACTTGTAAGATGTTTTCTACCCCAAGTAGTAGGTTGCTGGTTGTGAGACGTTAACCTGGGAGACACAGGACCAGGATCACAGCAGGCCAGGACCAGTTGAGATACAGGATCCAGGATCATCCAGGACTAGTCGGCTTAAGCCCGAGGAACGGGACAGAATCTTCTGAAATAAAATCCAAAATAGTTCCCTGGTCAAAAACAGGTGCAATGATAAAACATACAAACGTGACACATGCCGGAAGAAAATGATGTTTTTTTATTCCCATCCCTAAAAAAAACGATTTTTCACATGAGATTTCCTCATCCTTTGAGAGAAATTCTCTCATCCGCACACCCAACCAAAAATCAATTTTTAAACACTGCCTCGGTCTATATCAGGGGGCCCTTGGTCGATCTCAAGAGGCCCTCGGTCGAGCTTCTGAGGTTCCGCCGGAACATCAGCTGGTGCTGCGACGTCAAGGAGGGGCCGGTAGAACGGGGAGGATGGAGGGACGGGGGAGGGGATGGATACAGATAGCGGTAACTTGGCTGTAGTTTAGCTGGAACAGTAAACGGTGCTTATCTCCACACAGGCAGACGCGCACTGAGCGGGGATGAGGAACAAACCCATACTCGCAGGGAATCGCAGACATTCGCTGAAGGTAGCGACCACAATGGAGAAAGTGCGGGACAGTGAAACCCTGCGGTGTTCGATGCGAGGATGTCGAGACGCTTATTGTCCTGGAGAGACGAGCGGTGGTTTATAAGGCCAATTTAGCGATCTTGCTGTTTTAAATGATTGGATATACCTTAGAGCGCCGCCGTGGGTTTTGTGAGAACCAAGGATTTGACGTATCTACAGGTGACAAAGGTGGTGCAGAGGATGCGATTATCCTTGGAATCATGTGATTGCTGAGGCCCTAAGTTTGTCATGGGGCCCACCAATGCCCAGCCCAGCCCAGCTCAGGCGCAGAACAGCGAAGCCAGGGCCCAATCAGAGCACAGTCAAATTAATTATATTGGGCAGGCTGCAAGAGGACCTGAGGGCTTAATCTGGATTGGCAAGGTGGCCATTCATATTAAGTATGAAATGCCAATATATCAACAAAATTTGGCAGATATTATCCTCATCATATTAAATTTTGTAATTAAAAATTAAAAAAAACATTCACTCACCTGTTTGTTACTGTGGAAGTAAACTAAATGGTTAACATATTTTATAATTTGAACCTATTTGCGCGGCTAGCGCAATTACTTTCAACAATATTACCCAGGACCCCCAGAGCCAGTTTATTTCCTAAAGTTGAGTGCAGCCAGGCCCAGCCCAGGCCAGCCAGGCCCAGGCAGGCCCAGCCGCAGGCCCAGCCAGGCCCGCACCCAGGCCCAGCCCAGGCCCAGCCCAGCCCAGCCAGGCCCACCAGGCCCAGCCCAGGCCAGCCCAGGCCTCAGCCCAGCCAGCCCATGGGCCCCAGCCCAGGCCCAGCCTTCAGGCCCAGGCCCAGGCCCGCCCCAGGCCAGCCAGGCCCAGAGCCAGGCCCAGCCCAGGCCCAGCCAGGCCCAGCCCAGGCCCAGGCCAGCAGCCCCAGGCCCAGCCCAGGCCCCAGCCCCAGGCCCAGACCAGTGCCCAGCCCAAGCCCAGGCGCCAGGCCGCAGCCCAGGCCCAGCCCAGGCCCAGCCCAGGCCCAGCCCAGGCCGGCAGCCAGGCTCCAGTCCCCAGGGCCCAGCCCAGGCCGCCAGGCCAGCCCAGGCCCATACCAGGCCCAGCCCAGGCCCAGCCCAGGCCAGCCCAGGCCTAGCCAGGCCTCACCCAGGCCACCAGGCCCAGCCA
The DNA here is from genome assembly GCA_014673585.1 of Semibalanus balanoides. Taxonomy (NCBI): domain Eukaryota; kingdom Metazoa; phylum Arthropoda; class Thecostraca; order Balanomorpha; family Balanidae; genus Semibalanus; species Semibalanus balanoides. Next base: position 35,158 of record VOPJ01000501.1, read on the forward strand.
GGCCCACCAGCCCAGGCCCAGGCCAGGGCCCAGCAGGCCCTAGGCCAGCCCAGGTCCAGGCCCAGCCCAGCCAGGCCCAGCCAGGCCTGGTGGCTAGCCCCAGCCAATGACTCTGGTTTGATTGCCGCTAGTGTTAAGAAATGGTGGCATGCATACAATGGAGTGAACGATTTGTGCCCGTTGCGCGACATTTCGTTCCAAACTTTTCCACTAATATCCCATAGCAGCCGCACATGTAATTTGGAAACAATAGTGTAGGTACTCAATATTCACTATCAATGTGCTAGTCCCTCACATTTGCATTAGTGTATTTCAGAAATTTAAGTTCTTTCAAGCGATTAAACGGGACCTAATAGAAAAACACATTGAAACTGTACTAAGGCACAAGTAAATTTGAAAATTAATGTTGTAATATATCTTTCCTGTCGGTCTAATCGGTGACTTTTATCCAACCGTCCAATTGACAAACCACCAGCTTTCACCTATATAATTGCCATGCAACTCACCCCTATTTAAATACCTTTGTTGGGTAAAACTTTAGCGACAGCTGCAATGTTCAAGTAATGACAACTGCGTAACCAAGTGACGGTTATGTAAGGCCCGTCAGTTAGCAACGAACGAAGAGCTTCCTCGATGGCCATTTTCTGGACAGCATTTCATTTCAAATCGTTGCCAATGCAGCAAATGTATATTTTTATGATTTGATTGGTCTGACGCAGGTTTCGCGAATATTCATCTTAAAAAGCAAACAGTATCAACATTTCCTTTGCGACTTGCGAGCGCAATTTTGCCCTTTGTAGCCCATCCAACAGTGCAAGTGTTGCCTATATACTCACAAATGCGTATTGTTAAGTGATATTGTTATTGATATTAGTTCCGCCCGGCAGGAGTTTTTACTATGCAACCCAAGCGAATTTATTAATTGAAGTGTTTGGCAGTCTGGCTAAAATTTTAGAGCAACGGAATGTCGGCAAAGTTGCCAGGAGTTACAGCGGTAACGGCTGCCGGCCAGAGTAATCAACGGTAACGGCTGCGGCCAAGTAAACCCGGTAACGGCTGCGGGCCAGAGTAAACCAACGTAACGGCTGCGGCCAGAGTAAACCAGCGGTAACAGCGTGCGGGCAGAGTAAACCACGGTATGTAACGACTTGCGGCCGAGAGTAAACCAACGGTACGGCTGCGGCCAAAGAGTAAACCATGCGGTAACGGCTGCGGCAGAAGTAAACCAACAGCGGTAACGGCTGCGGCCAGAGTAAATCCAAACGGTAACGGCTTGCGGCCAAGAGTAAACCAGTCCCGTAACGGCTGCGCGGCCAGAGTAAACCCCAACGGGTAACGGCTGGCGGCCCAGAGTAAAACCCAAGCGGTAACGGCTGGGCCAGAGTAAACCAAGGTAACGGCTGCGCGCCAGAGTTATAACCAACGGTAAACGGCTGCGGCCAGAGTAAAACCAGAAGGTACGGCTGCGGCCAGAGTAAAAACAGCGGTCCGGCTGCCGGCCAGTAACCAACGGTAAGGTTTGGGCAAGTAAACCATGCGGTAACGGCTGCGGCCAACAGAGTAAACCAACGTAACGAGCTGCGGCCAGAGTACCAGCGGTACGGCTGCGGCCAGAGTAACCGACGGTAACGGCTGCGGCCAGAGTAAACCAACGGTAACGGCTGCGGCCAGAGTAAACCAACGGTAACGGCTGGGTCCAGAGTAAACCAACGGTAACGGCTGCGGCCAGAGTAAACCAACGGTAATGGCTGCGGCCAGAGTAAACCAACGGTAACGGCTGCGGCCAGAGTAAACCAACAGGTAACGGCTGCGGCCAGAGTAAACCAACGGTAACGGCTGCGGCCAGAGCTTGCGGTGACCAGTAGCGGGACTGGACGTCCAAAGTGTGGGGGGGACGGCGACGCGTCCCTCGAACATTTTCGGATTTTAACATTACGCCTACGGGCGCTGCATGGAAATATTCGACTTAGAAATACCTCCCCCTTCAACGTTTGAAAGGTGGTGAGGCCCTTGCCAGCAGCGATGCTTGATCTTGAGTCTAACGTGAACGGCAGCGTCATTCGTGGCTGCGAAATGCTCTGCTTCTTAGCATGTTCAATGTTCATATTCTTAGCATACACGGGCTAACTTACAGGCCAGAATGCAGCTGTGCAAATGCTCTCTGGTTACAAAATCAGCAGCTGTTTGGTAACATAATAGTTTATATCTCAAACTAACTTTGAGAGGAAGAGTTTTCCATCACCCAGGCAGCCCGTAACTCCAGATTTATGTTAATTACCCCCAGTTTAATGACCAGTGATTAGATGCTACCGTGCCGAGGTGCTGTGAAAGTGTGGTTTTCATGGCATCAGAGCTCCGTAGACCGTGCTCACTACAGCGACTGCAGACTGCAGAGGCCTTCAAACTCATCACGGCCTCCGCTCCACTCCGCAGTCTCGAGCTCGAAGTGTCGAGCTCTGCCTTGTTATTTACATTTTCTGGACTTAATGGTTCTTTATTTATTGCTGGAAATTTAATCCCTTTCACCTTATCTTACCGACATTGTAGTACAAATAAATTGACTTTGTCCTCACATGGATGTAATCAAGATTACTTACATATCAGAAATTAAGATTTCTGCGGTCTGCCTACATTTTTTATTCTTCAAAAAATTAAAATATTAAATTATAACAAAATACATTTACTCTCTAACTAATGGTAATGTCTAATGTGTTTTTACTCTCTGAGACCACGTCATGATACGAAAAAATCCAACTGAAACAGTATCGTTTCATTTTAGTTCGATTTCCGCCCACTCGAAGCAATAAACTCTGTACATCCATGGACATGCTTCCGGCGCCACACAATTATTGCTCCAGCATCCCGCTGATGGAGCCAGCGCTGAGCCTCGCCTCAGCCTCGCCTCGCCTCGCCTCGCCTCGCCTCGCCTCGCCTCGCCTCGCCTCGCCTCGCCTCGCCTCGCCTCGCCTCGCCTCGCCTCGCCTCGCCTCGCCTCGCCTCGCCTCGCCTCGCCTCGCCTCGCCTGAGCGTCAGCTCGCCTTACCTGGTGGACACGTGCAGGAGTCCGCTATAGCTCTCCTGATCCTGCGCTGTCTCGTCCCCCTCTCCTGCGCTCCTGACGACCCGTTAGTCTCCAGCCTCTCTAGGCGTTCCAGGCCTAGCCTGGTCTTCTGTACACCCTCCAGGCCTGTTTCCAGGAGCGGCTCCAGGAGCCGCTCAATGGCTGGCTCCAGAACCCTCTCCTGCCGCGGCTCCTGCTCCTGGCCACTCCAGCCGAGCCGCTCGAGCGCCGTCAGTCGCTCCTCGAGCCTATCCACCCTCACGTGAAGCACCTGGTTCTCGACCGCCAGGTATCCACCGCACAGTACGGCGCCCACCACCACCAGCGCCGCGGCCACGGCCCGCGTGGCGGCACAAACACTCTGCTGCGGCTTCTCCATCGTCGCAACTCACATGCTCTGCCGAATCTGCGGCGAGATGCACACCTCACGCGGCACGCGCGTCACAGAGCGCACCGGGAGTGGCCTCACTCAGCGACGGTCGACTCGGAACTGATTTCTGCTGCCGGCGGAGAGCGGTAGTTCTGGAAGTGGCCGCCAGTGGCGCTGGCGGCGCTGGCGGCGCTGGCGGCGCCGGCGACTGCGGCGGCAGCGGCGGGCGGCAAATCTGGTGTGGTGGTGACTGGTGACTGGTGACTGGTGGTGGTGAAGAGGTGGTCAAAAGTTCGGGGTGTAGGGGAGGGGTAATATCGGTATGTGACCGACGTAGTATGGAAGCGGGTGGACTGGAGTGAGATGATATCTGAATCTACTTATCTGGATGAAGCGGGGATTTTGTGGACTGTGACGTGGTGACCCTTGGTGACGCTGTCCCGTGGTGACCCTTGGTGACACATCGTGAAGCTGCAGTCTCCTGATGACCGGTTTCCGCAAACTTAGGCTCAATGACGTCATAACTTATAATAGCAAGGTCATTTAGGGAACACATTGCGGGATACATATCAGGCACGGATCTAGGGGGAACGTTATCCCTCCCCCCCTGTGCCTGGGTCGCACTCATTTCGCACCTGTAGGTCACGCCGTAGCGCCCAACGATCCGTATGTGGCGCCCCCTGACGGAAATCCTGGATCCGCGCCTGCGTATGCTGTATAGTGTCTTGATTGTGAATAGTGGTGTCAATCGGTTACCAAAAATTTGGTAACAGAAAAAACTGTGTGACCGATTTGGTAATCGGTCGGTCAGGCTGATCAATTTTTGGACGCTTTTCGGTCAGCTTAATCTTAAGCAATTCAATTTTATGTCATATTTTTACGCATTCTTATTTATATTCACTTAATTGATACACAATTTGATTGAAATTCAATTGGTTAATGTAAAAGACTTTGGTCTTGCTTGCGGCATCCACTATTTTGCTGTGCAAATGTGTTTAGTTCCTTTTTCACAATTATAATGTTTTTTTTTTT
>VOPJ01000501.1:42589-59555 GCA_014673585.1 Semibalanus balanoides
GTCTAGTACTGGGGGCCTCCTGTCTAGTACTGGGGGCCTCCTGTTTAGTACCGAGGGCCTCCCGTCTAGTACTGGGGGCCTCCTGTCTAGACTGGGGCCTCCTGTTTAGTACTGGGGGCCTCCTGTTTAGTACTGGGGGCCTCCCGTCTAGTACTGGGGCCTACACTGTCATAATAACTGGGCCTCACTCGTTCGAGGTTAAATGGGGCCCCCTGATCTAGTACTGGCGCCTACATGCCTCAGCAGCTTGCTCATGTAAAATTCTGACCAGGACACATCATCTTCTTTCTTATAATTAACAGTTTGCAGTAGCACCTTTTTGCTGAATTAAGCCTCCTGTGAACATTATGGCGGGCGTCAAAAAAATATGTTTGCCCCCCCCCCCCTCTGCCCCCGGTGGCGCCGCCCCTGGTTTTCCGACATATTCTGTACGGCATTCACCAAAGCACGGGAAATAATAAAATACACACGCGTACTAACGTTTGCTGAGCCATAAATGTGCAACCAACGTGCACAGAGCCGAGGAACAGACTCTAGATAAAAATGAGTACTCTAAAGATCTAACAACTTAATTTGAAATTGAACCAAATCTCACCAGACAAAAAGCAACCATTGGTTTTGACTTCTTGTATTATATTTTGATTACATGTAGCGATATATTTCAACTTCAATAAATAAATGATGTGGTTGATCTATGCCCCGTTTATATTTCAGATACGTTAGGCTCCCACAAAGCAATGCGATGTTGTTGTTTTTAGTACTTCACGACAATTAAATAACATAGGCACGGTTTCATCAGGTCCGTCGAAATCAGTACTGTATAGTGTACTATTTACAACCCATAAGTATTTAAATCACGAATCGTTTTTGTTTTTGATCTGTGATTCTCTCGCCAGAATTGGAAACGGAGTAAATGTCTCAGTAGATCCGAAGCACGCTTGGGATCTCATCCCGGAGTCCTTGTTGGCACCCCTCACAAGTCGTGTGTATGCACGACATATGCTACCCATTTATAACAGTTTGGGTGTGGCTTATCTATAACACACATCAATCAGCAGTTCAAACTGCAGATGATTATTTTGTTTGTACGTTGTAGCTATCTCCTTGCCAGTGAAGTGACGATGAACAGACGTATGCACCAGTAGCAGATGACCTTCGTTGACACGTCTGGTGCTACCTTGTCATGCTGCAGTGTCCTCAAACTGCAAAACTGCTACCTCGCAATACTGTAATGGATCTCAAACTGCATTCGCAACCCTGCAATGTTAAAAAATGGGAAAAGCAGACGAAATGATCATGCAAATTGCACAACAACGGAGCTTTGAGAAACTGTGGTTCGAAAAACCGGTCCAAAGACAGGATTTGCATGTCGAAATCCCTCTGTATTTCGATATCCTATCACTATCTTGCGGTCTTTGGAAGCACTGAATTTGGTTTCGCTTCAACTTTTTTACAACGTGAAACAAATATGTACGAGTATAACATCAAAATATGTTGGCGTCGTACTTAAAATGCGTTTGAAATCGCGACATGATTTTCACGCAGCACTTCGTAACGTAAGTGGTTCATTTCTGCCACAAGATGATATTTGTATTTTGTTTTGATACTCGTGCCACAAGATGAGTATTTATATTTCTATCTCTAAGAACTATGCGGTAAATGATGTGTTAAGTATCAAACAAGTCTAAGCACAGGTAGCAAGAGTGAAAAGACCAGAGAGTAGACAAGATAGCAGATAGCACAGATAGCAGTCTCCTGTTGTCTGTGGTCTAGGGAAATGAGACCAAGCGAAATATTTGGTTATCAAGTGCTGTTCTAAGCAGACTTGTGATTGATTCAAATTTTAATGAATGATTCAATCATGATTCACCGGCAAAAAGGAATTATTAAATCATGATTCAATCACTCAACATTACCACTGATGAATGATTCACAGTGATTCACAGACTTACGTGAATTAATCATGAATGATTCATTCAATGAAGGATTCATGAATGATTCAATCAAAATTATTAGCAATGCTTAAGTGCAAATAACAGTACATATATTCGGAATGAGGGTGTTTACAGACAACATGAAGGTGCTGAAAGTGATATTGACATGTGTTCACTCAGTTTGATTCCCTATTATTAGACTGGGCTATCGTTTGTATAGTTTCTGCTGTTCCCCCCAAAAGACTGGTTAATTGTGGTATGAATAATTCAATCACCCTATTTTCTTTGCATGAATGATTCAATCAATGATTCATTGAATAATTCATGAGGAGGTGAATCGATTCATGAATGATTCACGTAAAATAAGAATGGTTCAATAAAAAAAGAATGATTCAATCAGAATCAATCACAAGTCTGGTTATAAGTGATCAATGTCATCAACTGTCACGGATCGTTACACATGTCACCATCTGGCACCGATGGGCAATAATTGCCACCAATCGTTCCATTGCTTGAAATAAATGCCAGCCCGCATCATGAGCGCCCGAACTACATCCATTTGCGTCGAAAGTGTGGGGGGGCGGGGGGACGCGTCCCACTTAAGCGGGAGGCATCCCTTTTTAAATTCAACATCATGCCTATGGGCGCTGCATGGTAAGAACTAGTGGTGCCAATCGGTGCAAGCATTTTCGGAAATCCGAATTTGTCCGAACACCGATCGGTGTTCGGTCGGACATAAACATATTTCTTTGGACATTTCGGACATCCAATGCCCAATGATGGCTTGTCGTGGTATTTTAAAATGGATATATAATTTTTTTGGCTTTCCTGATATCCTAACTGTTGCGTTATTTGACACAATGCTATATTTATGTTATATATTGTGAATGATCACTGGAACGTTTTACATTCCATATCATGCATTTTGTTTTCTGATTTCGGAAAATTTCGGACAAATTTCGGACAAACAAGGATCTTTGGACAGTTTCGGACGGACAGCTTGACCACGGTCTTGAATCGGTTGGACATTGGAACAATATTTTCTGAAACTGGCACCGCTAGTAGAAACCAGAGTATATATATCAATGAGTAGGATCAATGTTTTCCTCTGGAAGGGTCTACGTCACGGCTGGTTCGAACTAGAACATACTGACTATGTTACCATTTAACTATTCTGGGTATGCTTTTTTGGAATAAATTGACATTAAACCTAAGATTTCAACATATAGGTAGGAATAATGGTAGCCTCGTCGAAAAATATTCCCGAGTAATAATTTAATACAATTTTGTGTTAATTAGAATTGCAATAATATTTCACCTCATTAACTCATACATGTTTCTCTTAAACATTGTCATAAATATATTTTATCGATAAACATAATAGTCGCTGTCACAATTGCATCTATGCGCAAAATTTCGAATCACCTGCGTCTTCTGGGTCGGAAAAGCGTGCACTCACAGCTGGAATTTTTGCAAGCAGTGGCCTTGCCGGATTTTCTAGTGAGTTAGGGTGTTTTGACGTCGCAAACATTTGTTATTGATGTTTTATAATAAAATAAATTAAATATTTTTCGTAAATAATTTTTATATAAATTTACTGTTATTGTAAGCTTACGACGTCAAAACTTACTCGGTCACTAGAAAGTCCTAGCGGCCATCTGCTGGGGAAATAGACATTAGTTTCGTGTTTGCGTGCATGATTTGACGGTCTGCTTGTTGCGTAATTTCATTTTGACAGGGTAATTTGTCATTTGTTTATCCTAGTTGGATGCAACTTTAAAAGTCAAATTCGGTTTTCTGCATGTACGCCACATTGTTATATATGTAAGGAAAGAACTTGAATTTATCGTCACGGCATGGAAGGCGACGGTAATCTCAAGTTGCGCCGTTGCGGCTCGGCCGGCGTGGTCCGGCCCGGCCGGAACGCGCGACGTATTGTGGGACGATTGGAAACCTTATCATGTAAATCGGATACCATGCAGAATACATTGAAAGAGAGACTCCATTGAGCATAAAACTTATGTTCATCCTATCTTTGATACCATAAAATGGGGTACTTTCGTGGTCATCTTGCATGCCTTATCATTGGAGAGTGGGATTCTCCTGCAATGAATAGTCAACGGTAAGTTCACAACTTGAACCCCGGTAAAGACCGCTGCGAAGTGCCTCGCCCCCCCCCCACACACACACACATTCCGAAGGTGGCGACGCCCTTGCCTACAACTTGAGCCCATCCCCCACAATAGATTAACTTCCCACTGTGTATCCGATTCACCAGTTCCAGTTATTAATGATGGTTTCGGGCGAGGGGGCACGTCGGTACAGGAGTTATTGCCCACACAGTCCCTTGGCGATAGAGAGCGTTGTAAGAGCGAATCTGAAAGCGGGCGTGCCGCCGCTCCAGAATGACGCCATCGATTTTCGTTTGGACACCACTGAAGTACCAGTATGGTTTGTTTTGTCGTCCGAATTTACTGTTTTACGCTGTCGCCGTGTTTCATTTTCGGTCCGTTCATTTGTCCGACTGTGAGCTTTATCGCCGGCACAATGGGAATGGGATCCCATTTTGCTGCCAGAGCCGATAATCCTGACATGGCGGTTTGAGTCGGTATGGTCTTCGCCATCAATGGTGTAGCTTCTCTGTGAAATCTGAGCAGCCACGCTCGCTCGGTCCGACTCTGCTTGGCTATGTTTATTTGATCATTGTTGAATATTACATCGGCCTGAACTGAATTGAATTTACGTTTCCGCTATACAAAGCGATGTGGTGCCAGATGTTACAAGTTAGTAATTTGTTCATTCATTGGTCATACGCAGTATACTACCGATGTCCATCGCATCTTTAAAACGAAGCATCATATCGATTGCAGCTAGTTAATTGCGATCGAGCATTCTTTGTCTCTTGCACAGGCCAGACAGCGCAGTCCCGCCGCAGACAGCGCAGTCCCGCCGCAGACAGCGCAGTCCCGCCGCAGACAGCGCAGAACGAAGCACCCTTCTGGACAGCATAACGCTCGAGCTGCAGCTGACATTTGTCTGGTTTTTCAGCTGCCGGCGCCCTGCCGACTCCTGCAGACGCAGCTCGGCCGAGGTCGGGAGGCCGCTGCAACGCCACCCGTCGCCCCGCTCCCGTCACTTTCGTCACGCGGCGCGAGTCAACAACAGCTGATTGTCGCACCGGAGCGGCGAGTGACGCGCGCGGCGGTGTTTGGGTGCGCCAGTTGCTCGCCGCCGTCGTGCCGCATTGTGAGCCGGGCGGAGAGGCGGTGGTGGACTGAGGTCGGGCAGCGCCGGGGGAGTGGAGGGTCACCGCGCGAGCGCCGATCTGAGAACCTGCGGACGAAGAGCGGGCGCACACGCCGCGATCAGTCGCCGAGCAGTGTATGACCGGGCAGTGGTCACCGAAGCGAGCCAAAGGACGTGGCGTCGGTGATTCGGTCGTGGGCCCGGTGACGACGGCCGAACAGTGACACAGTGACAGCGTGGTGCCGGTGGGAGCAGTGAGCTCTGTCACTGCAGTGACGTCACTGATCTGCAGTCCGACACTGCAGTCAGGTCTGGACGGTCCGTGTCCCCGGCGTCAGTGGCAGTGCCGCGGTGACTTCAGTGTCAGTGTCAGTGGTGTCAGTGGTGTGTCTTCTGACACGGGGAGATGACGTGGCTGATGGTGGTGACACTGCTGATGGCCGGAGTGGTCTCGGCACAAACGGACGACCCCGATCAGTACACAGGTAAGGCGCCATGGAGGCAATTTAATGTCCGATGGAGGCAGTTCACAGAATGTTGAGTTTATAAGTTATGCATGCGCTTTGTTAAGTAAAGATGCTGATTCATAGACGAGTCGGTGAAATATGACGAGTCCAAACAGACTAACTAATTTTAACTTGGTGTTGGCTTAATGCTGAACGAAGATTGCAATATAAGTGATAACTGTGCTTACTTTACAATGATTGAAGTAACTTAAAGATGGAATTATTGAGCTGGGGCCCAACCAGGCTGATAAAGATTACTGAAGTGTTTGAAAGTTACCGCCTTAAACAATTGCCAACTTATGTTTAAGGAAAAGCCGTCAAGTGTGAATGATTGAAGTATGCACATTTAATTGATGGCGGAACAGGAAAATAGAATTCACAACGCGTCAAGTACCGTTTACAACTTGAATATTAATCTTATATAGGGATAGAGATGATAAAGTTTGCCTTCTGTAAATAATTTGTAAGTGCTGATTATACCTACAATATACAATTACATTTATTAAAATAACTAAGCGAAATTTACAAAACATTGCTGAGGTTACTAGTAATAGACTAATGTTTGTACATGCTTTACGAAAGCAAAAAGACACAAAGCTGCTCTTGCTGCGGAAAACACAGCAGATAACATGAACAATGCACATTATGATTTGAAGGGAATTATCAATTGACTTAGACTTGGCAATGGAAATAGCACCCACCACCTCAAATTTCGGCCGACATTGTCCAAGAACTAGGAAGTCGCCCTTTTTGGAGCATTTGATCAACATTGACATTGGTGTCTCTATGTCCCTGCATAGTTACTGGCCATACCACCACAGGCACGTAGCCAGGATTTCGTTCAGGGGGGGGGGGCTCGAAGGGCCTCTTGTCGAGCGTTGAAAGGGCACCAAAAAATATTCGACTTCGGTATATATATATACCAGGTTTGATTCTTAGGCTCAAGACTAGAGCTCTTCATTTATTTGTGTCGCGGAGCGGCGCGACAAATTATTTTGAGTCTTATGCCCTGGCATAGATAACAGGAGTCTCCTGTTATCTATGGCCCTGGATATGCATTTCACCAATGTGTCGTATTGTGAATGGTACGTAACTCTGAAAATGCTATTGTGCGTTTAAAAGTGCGGTGTAAAAGTTTTAAAGCGAAATATTTAACATTTTGCTCAATCATATAAAAAGAACATAATACATAAATGCGCCGAGAAACAGCACGATTTCCTTCGTTTTAACCGACAATAAAATATTATTTGTAGGTAAATTGCGTCGCGTAGTGGCGCATAAACTTTTAAGTTGTATTCCCTTAAAAGCTGCATTCTACTGTTTAAAGTCCCAGGGGCTCTTCAGATCGTCTAGGAGCCCCTCCGACCTTTTCAACACCCTTCCGACCTGTTCGGGGAATCATCTGGGATCCGAAAAAAAAAATGTAGAGCGGGTGAATCACACACTCTACATTATGTCTTTTTTCGGATCCCAGATGATCACCCACTGGGTGATATATATGTTACATGCAAGGAGGACTTACTCCACAATACACATATTTAAATATTATTTTTTGCATATTACCGAATGCCTCATAATCGCTGACGAAGGGTGTTTACAATTATACCCGAAAGCTCCAGATTTTGATATCTTTTGTATTGTGGAAGTAAGTCCTCTTATTTAATCTTCATCTGGAATCTCTACATGCTTTGGGTCACTTCCTGTTCTGACCAGGAGACTTCTCTGACCTTCCAAGAAGTTCTCTCTTATGTGTCAAGGGGCCCATTCGGCCCAGTTCAGAAGTCATTCCTGAACCTGGCCAGGGACTGCATCTGGCTGCTTTGTCCCCCGCCGACATCATCAACATCATCATCATCAAGTTTATTAAACATAAATGAAGCAAGATATGTAAATAAATAAGAAAGATGCGAAAGCAAAATAGCTTAAATCAAGGCACCCTGTCTGAAAATAAGGATAGAAGGTTAAACTGCGACCAACGGCAGAGCTCGCTGCTATGCTAGCTACGCTAGCAACGGCGATGCTAGCTTAAGGCCCACACACACCTCCGGGCATATCTTGTCCAGTTAAGGTGGGGATTGCTGGAAAACAAATAAGAAAGATCAGCAAATTGTTTGGAATTGTTTAATACATTTTTGAAATGCAGGGCCACCGATCGACCGCCACAGCCAGTGAGACTGAGGTCCATATAGTATAATGTGTATACATAGCATAATGTGTATACGTCCATATAGTATAATGTGTATACAATATACATCCATATAGTATAATGTGTAGTTGTTCCTTGGGTGATTTATTTCTCAAGCCAGGAAGTATGATGTTTAGGAGATGCTGTTGAACAAAATGCCCCTGCTCTGTATGGTTTTGACATGAAATGACAAAAAGACATCATTGCGATGTCTGCATTGACAAGAGCGTGTTGCTGCTTTCTGAATACAAAATAAATCCGAACTCAAATAAGTCATATTCATTCATAACCTCGCGTGCAAAATATTTCCCTGCTTTGATCCAACAGAAAAGTACAGGGGTATATCGGACGCTCTCAGGTGCAGGCAGAGCTTTTTATTTATTTATTTATTCATCAAATTGATCACGGACAGTTATCCCATTTACGATCAAAGTCAGATAAGATTGAAATACAGGAGATAAATACAATGCGGCACAAAATAAACATACATTAAGATAAATACAAGTGCAGGAAAAAAGTGAGGTAAAATGAAATAAAAGTACATAGTAATTAAAAACAGTATACATCACAAACCTGCAAGGGACCCCTCTGACATGTCCAGGGGGCCCCTCCAGTCTGGCTATGAACTCATCTGGCATGTTCAAGGGCCCTTCCGACTGGTCCAGAGACCCTTTCGGTCTAGCCAGGGGCCCTTCTTGACTTGGCCAGGAGCTCCTCCGATCAGCCCAGCGACACTTCTGGTCGGACTGTGCTGGCTGCTTTTTCGCCTTGTCGACATGCTCAAGGGGTCCTCTGACCTGCCCTGGGGCCCCTCCGTGTTGACTAAGGGTCAATTCGGCATGCTCAGGGGCCTTTCTTATCCGCTCAGGGGTCCTATTGGTCTTATCAGGAACCCCTCCGATATGTACAGGGACCATTTGAACATTCCAGGGTCCCTCTGGTCTGTTCAGGGGTCCTCCAGACTTCTAAGGAGCCCTTCTGACAAGGGACTACACTTGCTGCTTTGTCGCCTTGCTGACATGTTCAGAGAGTCCTCCGACCTGCCCAGGGGCCCCTCTGTGCTAGTTAGGGGCCATTTGACGTGTTCAGGGGATTTCTGACCTGCTCAGAGACCCTTTCGGTCTGCTAAAGGTCCCTCTGACCTTCACAGGGGCCCTTTCAACTTTCCAGAGCCCCTCTGGCGTGGCCAGGGGCCCTCCAGTCTGCTAAGGAGCCCTTAAGACCTGGCAAGGGACTGCGCTGGCTGCCTTGTCGCCCTGCCGACATGCTCAGAGGACCCTCCAACCTGCTCAGTGGCCCTCTGTGCTGGATAGGGGCGCATTCTATGGGTCCAAGGGGCCCTCTGACCCTATAAGGAACCCTTCAGTCTGGCCAGGGGGGCTCTGCCATGCACAAGGCTCTTGCGCGCGCCGAAAAGGGTCCGCCGGAACTCAAAAAGGTTCCGCCGGGCCTCAAGGGGGGGGGGGCAAGCGGCTGCCACCGCCGCCCCCTGGCAACGTGCCCTTACAAGTGTATCACCACGACCCCAGCACTTTTAAACAACTTTTCATGTATTTACAATAATTTTAGAAATCTAACTGACACAAGCGTGTCGGTCCGCTTCTGTTAGAATTATTTGTTCTGCAATACAATAATGTAAAGCTACATGAAGTCTCAAATCTGCAAATTTAATGCAACATCACGATCGTCGTTTTGTACAAGCAATATACATAGAGCCATTATATACCCGTGGGATGGTTTGTTTCCTTTGTTTGAAGCTGGTCCATTATTTGGGCGCAAATGGTAACATTTGGCAGCGTCATTGATTACGTGAATGTCTCATCTCCTCCCAAATGTGCCCGCTCGGCTGGCGTAATGGATCCAACAACCTCCTGCCGTTGTCATTGGTCGCCGCTGTCCGCATTGTATTCGCCTCTGTCCGATTTGAGCGGCAGGGCTGGGTGATTTACCAACTGTTGTGGGTTTTGCAAGACCGCATTGCCGTCCCAGCGCTTTGACAGCTATTGCGTCACCGATTGATGAAAAATATGTTTACTGTCGCTCGGGCGACTGTAGCATGTTTGTGCAATTCGACACTTCTCATGCATTTTACTCCAGTTTTCATTTATGTTTTAGTATTATTTGTGTGTGTGTTGTCTGAGGATGAAATATGTTTTTTTTTAGTTTAAATATTTGTTCTTTGTCTGAAAATACGGCATCCATGAAAATATATCTTGTCTGACAACAATTTACATTAATTTATTGGTTCTTTTCCCGACGATTGTTATGCCTGACAACTCAACGCAATATTACCGTCTCGGAAGATTACTATCATTTACATACCATTCAGATAATGCACATCTATAAATTAATAAATGCATTATACATACATGACTGGGACTGAAACTAAATTCTTTACTTTAGCGTAATTCTGTGCTGAGAAAAATGATCACCAAAATACTGTTGGCTCAGATGCTGCCAGTGGGCAGAAGAGAGTAGCACTCTCTCAAAGAGATTAAGGCACGGTGCGACAAACACACCTGGTAAGACTCACGTCTGTCTGACTGGTAATGGATTGAGGATTAGGATCGTGTCTTTTTTATGTCTGCCGGATGCAGGACGATCACATGCCGAGCGCCGCCGAGCGTGCTTTGGAGGCGATGTAAATCTACGGCATAACGGTAAACAACGTCAAAGGTTGTTTACTGTTCGCTGTTTACCGTTCGTTCGTCGTTATTGTGGCGTGTTCAACCTGATATATTTACTAGCCTGGTTCATTTTTCAAACCAACATAAATGTAATGCTCGAGCATCTTAATTTCAAGTTGAAAGAACAGAATTGCTATGAATGGGTGCATCGATTTGGCCGCACCCTTCTTTTACCGTTCCAAGCTTCCGTTTATCGTCTGCTTTTCTTTGATGGTGTCTCACCTTTGTCACCGAGCTCATCTATTATGACGACATTTACCTGTATATCGTACCTCTGGTTCCCGTCTCAGGCCATGTCATCCGATGATCGCTGCTCCCCACCATAGTCGCACCGATGTCGGCAGACGGTCACGAGCGACCCCTGACAGCAGACATTACCGGTAACACCTGTCTGTGACATGGTGTCACCTGTCTGTGACAAGGTGTCACCTGTCAGTGACAAATGACACGGTGTCTACTGTAGGCGATAAACGGCCCGCCCAGCTGGTAGATGACGCCTCTTTTGTACCTGTCGACGAGCAATCCCGTCCCTCCGTGCCGTGGAAAAAATCGACGGAAACTTGTGCTGATAATGCAGACCCCTTTAACCGATACCACAGTGTACACTGATCTGTCGAAATTTATCGCATTTGCAGTTCGTAGAAACTTTACATCCGATCCTGGGCTTCTGATTTAAAAATAATAATAAAATAGTGGTTTATCCCGTCGGCGAATATGACAAGTAAATAAATATATAAATAAATAAAAAGGCATAAGGTGTATTGCTGCTTCTTTTTAAGCAGCATTCCAAAGTGCTGGTAATTCTGCAGCAGATATTTGTCGATTTTCCCATATGTCTCCCACCCCTGCCCACCCTCAGACCCTAGACATGAGTGTCAGGCCATACCGCTGGGCGGGACACGGTGCAGCACTCATGACAGCCTCCCATTCCGAGATAATGACAGCATTAGGCTGCGGGCTCGTTCGGCGTTTGTTCATCACTCTCGCATGTGGAGGGTGTCAGTAGGTACCGAACAGACCCGACATCTGGTGGCATAGGTGCAATGTGTGAGTTTTGAGATTTTTAGTGTTTACTCCGTTGTTCGTGGCAGCTGTTTGTATTCTGAAATGATTGAAAGGTATGCTGACTATTTCAGAGTTGGATGGGCATTTTTTTCGTGGCACCTGTTTGTATTTCTCTAATGTTTGATATGCTGACTAATTTAGAGTTAGATGCAGACAAAACTATTTTTTGGAACTGATTGGGTAAACTTGCTTTGGGTGATATTCATAATTTAAATGAAGCAAGCCCTCTTGCCTGCAATGTCAATGTCCACAGAAGTGTCTGATATAATCAACTGACCAAGGTGACTTCAGCCAGCTCTCTGTCGCTGCGTGACGCAGAGGTGCTAAAAGTGTCAAGATGGTCACGAACACGAACACAAAACGCAAAATGAGTCACAATAACTAAAAGAATCAGGAGAAGAGTTACGATCACAATATCCTCAAATTACTATTTCTTCGGAACACATCGTAAGTGATTATCAACAAAAATTAAAAGTAAAGTCATGCAAAAATCAAAATCAACCAGCAGCACTTCAGTCTTCAACACACAGATTCTGATATAAACAAAACATGCCGGCTGCCACCACTTTCAAAGCAGATGTTTTTGGCAGCTCGTCGGGAAACACCACGCAAAGGAAAATGTGCTTGTCGCTTGAAGCCTGAAGGTAACCTTCACGCAATGGTCACAATGGTCACAAGGAAGTGCGCGCATTTGTCACAGTCGCAATAATAAAGGAAAAGGGTCACCCACTTTGTGCGTAAGATTCTGCAGCGCTCAGCTGCTGTCTTTGGAATACTTTTGCAGTGGTACAAGACCTTGTACAAAACCAACTTCACGTGTCTTTAACACCTGCAAATATTTATATAGTACCAACATTATATACAAATCACTAAATGTTTGCAGATTCCCCCCCAAAAAAAAAACATTTTTACAATATCATGAAATAAAACTAATAAGTTGCTGATTTAAAAGTATAAGTAAGTCACATCAGCTCATTCAAGTTGCAAATCGGTCCCCTTCGCAAGTGGGCAAGTGCGTCAGATTTGGCACCTCTGTGTGAGCGTCACCAGACCGCTGCAGATCAGGAACATCAAATCTGTTTGCAATATGATTTGTCTGGACGTGGTCTTATCCGTCCAATCTGTCTATCAGGAATCAGGATCATATTTTCCTGCTGTCTTTTGACAGAGCTGATAAAATTAAATTTCAATGATGCATCGATGAATAAAACAACAACCTAACAGTGTTAGGAGCGGCAGTTCGGGGTAGTTGGTGCTAACCTCAACGGCCAAGATGGTTAAGTTACGAGGTCTTCAGCTGTCAAGAAGGGTACCTATGTTTATTTATGTTTCAGAATGATAAATTATTGCATTTCGCAAAGTATGGCTGCAAGAAGTATCAAAGTATGTATGTTTGCTACTTTCATCGCATGTAGTTTTTGATAATTTAGTTGGTGCTTGTTGAAACTAAAAGCGTATCATAGTTAGTGGTATCTATGTACTTGACAATATCTTGTAAAGTATGCCAATGGAGTTTCTTAATTATTAAGCTACATTTGAAATATTATTTCTAAAAAATGCAATCTAATCCAAATCAAATTAATGGTGTAGTTAGTAGTGTATGGAGATTGTTCAAAATGATAATTTGTGCTAAAAGATATATTTTGTATTCAAAAGAAAGGCCAAAATTAGTATGATGCATTATTAATTCTGATTAATTCTGATGCATTAATGGTGTAGCTTAGTTTCTGTGCATGTGTCTCAACATTAAAAGGATTTAAGTGGACACTATACGCTATGACTCAATACGTTAAAACAGTTCTGTTTTCTTTCGACAGTGCTATTTCGAGTTCGATCAGGGCAGATCATGGTGAGATATGGTGCGAGATTTAGACGAAATCCTTTTCGCTTATAGGCTATTGTGCCACGCAGCTATCACCGATTGGATGCTCCATTCCTGTGTTTCAGGAGGCAAGGTTAGGTTACGATGTGAAGTTACAATGCTTTGATAAAGTGCATTTGTCACTCAATATTTCAGAGATGTAGTATCTATAATTTTTAACACGTCTTAGGGTTTGATTTCTTGGGAAAGCACCAAAACAGTATAACCAACCACCAATGTGGAATGGCAAATTATGAAGGGGGATCAACCTGTCAGAAAACAACATTCCACCAGCATTTTACAGCAGGCAATTTTCCTCTGCTTTATTCTGCTTTATTCTGGTAATCTGTGAACAGCATTACTAAATCTGAACTTCTCAAAGGATATTCGATGGTTCCAGCATACAAACAAAAATATCGATGACTGTTCGGTGATCGATAATAACTTGTAGCATTGAGTCAAGAATTAAGTATTTAGAACCCTGCACTCCAACACAAAGACGATTTGTTGCATGCTGCAAAGAAAGGCACCATTAGCACGACTATGGAAATATAGGCTCGGAGAAAACGTCTCTATAAGTCTGGTCTGCTGACAGTCTGGTCTACTGACAGTCTGGTCTGCGGACAGTCTGTTCTACTGACAGTCTGTTCTACTGACAGTCTGGTCTGCTGACAGTCTGACAGTCTGAGATTCTGGTCGGACAGCTCTTCGTGTTTGCTTGACAGTCTGGTTCGGTCAAGTGCTGATCTGCTGTCAGTTTGGTTTGTCGATCAGGTCTGCGGACAATCTGATATCTACTCCTGACAGGTTGTCTTGCTGGACAGTCGGTCATCGCTGAGACCAACTTCTGTCGATCAGGTTTGCTTGTGCGGTCTGGTTTGTCTGTCAGTGTATTGGTTTTCTTTGCTTCGGTGCAAGGTCTGCTGTCTCGTCTTGATCTACTGACCAGTCCGTTCTGGATCTTGTCGTCAGGTCTCGCTCCTAGTAGATGGTTGCTGAACATACTGGCTCTTAGTGATCTGTGTGGTCTGCGGCACAGGTCTGTTCTACTGACAGTCTGTTCTACTGACAGTCTGGTCTGCTGACAGTCTGGTTTGATGACAGTCTGGTTTGCTGTCAGTCCGGTCTGCTGACAGTCTGATCTGCGGACAGTCTGGTCTGCTGACAGTCTGGTGTTTGCTGTCAGTCTGATCTTGCTTGATCGTCAGAGTTTTGGTTTGGTCAGATCAGGCTCTGCTGACATCTGCGTCTTATGAACGAGTGTCCTGGCTTCTCGACAGTCCAGTATGCTTGTAGCAATTCTGTCGATCAGTGTTGTTGTCAGTCTGGTTGCTGTCTCAGTGGTTTTGTGTTTGTCGATAAGGTCCTCCGCTAGCAGTCTGATCTACTAACAGTCCGGTTGCGAGTTCTGTCTCTCGGTCTGTCTGCTCTTAGACTGTTCTGTCTGCAGTTCTGGTCTGCTGATAGTTCTATTGTACTGCTGACCAGCTGGTCTGCTGACAGTTGGGTCTGCTGACGAGTCTGGCTAGCTGGACAGTCTGGACTCTGCTGACGCTTGGGTTCTGCTGACGTTCGTGGTCGCTGATTCCCTCTGGGTCATGCTAGACGGATCCTTCCTCATCTAATGATAGATGGTTCTGGTCTTTTCTTAGCTGTCAGGTCTAGTTGGTGAACAGTCCGGGTCTGTCGGAGGTACCGGTTCTGCTGTTATGATCTCGTCTGCTGTGTGTCTCTCAGTCGATAGCGTCCAGCCTGGCCAGGAGGCATTGATCAGGCGTCGGTGGGATTGTTGTCGGCGCCTAATTCCGGCGGACAGCACTCGCTGTGTTGGTGTGGCACCCTCCACGATTAGAGGCAGTGCCGCTAGTGAGTCGCTCTTCGTCCAGAGACAGGAGCAGGTACACGTCTTTCGTGATGGATGTGTAGACTATTCTCCCACTAGTCCGAGTGGCGCTATGTGGTGGTTACGTTAGTTAGGCACACATAGGTGACGGTGCACCGTTGTTGTGTAGTCACGCCTCCAGAGAGAGGCACGTCAGTTGTGACAGGTCAGAGAGAAGAAGCCATCTCTGCGGCGGCTCGCCAAAAGGAAAAACCTCTTTCGCCGAAAAGCACTTTTGTGAGCCATCACGATACATTAGAAACATTCAGTGGGGAATATGACCTTGACCACCTTTCTGAGGTTCGCATCGTTTACTGACCTTCATACACATTCTGTTTCTGCTGCGACAAGAATAGTAGCGTAACATGCTAACATAGCCCAAATTGTGGCACTCACTGATAATTGTGGATGTTTGTGGCGCACAGGTTTGCGTGCTTTGACAGCTTATTGGTTATTATGAGTCTTCCGCCGTTGATAAATGCTGTTTGAGTTAATTTAGCGACATTTGATTTAGTTGAAAACGTTCAACGCATATTTGCTATTTTATCTTTCCTAGTACTGCTGCGCGTTTTTGTCTTCAGAATATCCAATCAATCAATTCCTCTGTCGTGGTTAGATCATTTCCAATGGTCCTGTTGAGCTAACCTGAAAACGTTTTCTTTGTCCCTCCATCTATATTTGACCAGCCAAAAGCGTTTGCAGCCGTTGTTGCTGTCAACAGTTGCGTGGAGACCTCTCTTCAGCAACCATCGGAGGAGCTCGATGCGGTCGCCAGCCTGCAAAGTGGCCCGGCCTGCAGCCTCACTGATGCATGACAACGGGACGGCATCGATCCCTCTGGAATGGAACAGCTTTTTAATGCTTTAACAGTGTGGCATTCCATAGGGCAGAGTTGTTGGCTGATGCCTCTCACCATCGATTCACAATAACTGGGAACGGAATGATTTGGCTGACAACCAGATGGCTTTGCAGCGGCGAATGGGCATTGACGTGTGGAATAAAGGCAAAATTTCTAAGGAAAGTGACCCTTATCTGTCACGTTTTCGTGTTAAATTAGTGGTGTAGTCGGTCCAGTCTGACAGCCGTATTGGAGTATGACTTATGAGCAACCGAAGTGATGATGGCTTTCTTTTGCAATTGTTATGAGCGACGGTGTCTATCTTCGCCGGCTGGTTAAGTAATTATGTTGTCATCGTCGAGCAGTGATGGATGGCTTGTCAATGTTTTAGTAAGAAACGCCTAAGCTAAATGGAATCGACTCTGCCACTCTTTCAATCGTATGCGGGAACGCCAATGAATTAAAAAAATAATCCGTACCACTAAACAGAGGTGTTATGCAGGTTGATATTTCTGTAGAACTAAAACATAGCATCTTCCTGCAATCCTAAAAGATACCCATGTACAAATACAACAGACAAATGCTGGTGGCCGGTAACAGGGGCGATATAAACGGATTGCCGCGCCCAAGCAATCACCCTGATGTGTCCGTGCGGGAGGCGATCGTTCTTTCTCACCACATGGCATGCTCTCCTACAGATAGGAAGCTGGTCAATCTATCTGCGGCCCAGCGAAGGCGCGTGTCAGCTGAGACTGGTCGGGT
>VOPJ01000502.1:0-46392 GCA_014673585.1 Semibalanus balanoides
TACGCAGTCAGTTGTTTACGTCCGGCCGTCAGCTGATTATGTCAAATGACGTCACGACTTGGGATGCGTATTATTATTATTTTAATATTAATCATGTAAAAAATGATAACGTTTATTGAAAAGCATCTCAACTCACTCCCTGACAGTCCAGAACATTGTTGGGACCTCTGTGTTAAATAGTTGCTCCCACTTTTTTCCCAGATGCGACTTTGACTCGTAAAAGGATGAGTCGACTACGACTCAGCGTTGACTAGAGCAGCATCCAGGCGACTCAATTTTGACTAAAGCGGCATCCATGCGACTCGACTCTGACTCAACTTAACCCTCCGATTTCTCACAAGTGACTCGACTCTGAATGTCGTTGAGTTCAGTCAGTTTTGAGTCAAATTTGACTCACCGACTCTGAGTCAAGCACAACTCTGGCTCGCAGCATATTCGCCACGTATGCTGGGGCTTGGGTGCGATAGCGCAATGTGTGTCGATTGTAGATGTTTTTCATGAAATATCGGAACTACCATAAATACCATGAGCATAAATACGTGGTCTGATACCTGAGATAACACAGAGATTAAAGATCGGTCACAAAGCGCGGCGAATGCGCGAGGACTGCAAAAACGGCCGGTTAGAAGGTCAAGTGGTCCGTAACAGACCACAACAGTCGCGCTCACTTACCGTCTTTTAGCTGTTTTCAATAATTATTGCTAGATGAAAGGAGTGTGTGTTTTTTTATATAAATGTGGTCCAAAACTTTGGAATGGATGAATTTATGAGGTCATGAGTCATGACCCACGCCTAGCAAAGCTTATTACGTAGGCTTCGACCCCTACCATCCGATCGCGCAATTCTTGGTTGCCGGCGCAGCATTTATAATCGAAAGATGTGCGTGCCTGATATACCTGGACACGGTCCGCCCCGCGCACTAACGTCATCTGACTTAAGTACGAACGGCCATGGGCGTCCCCAGTGGGGACGCCCATGGGAACTCCCCGCCCATGGGCGTCCCCACCATTGGGACACTGCGGATATTGTCTCTAGTTGAATTCTCAGCCATCTCTCATATGCGTTCCATGCAGAATGGTTATTGATTCAACTTTTTTGGAACAATTCAATCACGACTCATTTCGAAACATATATGATGCAATCACCCTTTGATTGATAAATAACAATTGTGAGAAATAATGATTTTCAATTCAAAGAATCAGAACATGTTTTGATTCATTCACGTTTGATTCAGAATTGAAAGAACAATGCAAAAAATGTTTGATTCAATCAGCTTTGTTTCTTTACAGGTTTTGATTCAATCATGACATCATTCCTGGATAAAAAAACGATTGTGTATAAATTGTTTTCTGATTCAAGGATTTCGATTAAACGATTCCAATCAATTTAATCCGAGTCAAATCAATAACCAGTCCACTTACATGCTATTAAAGTACACATGTACTATTGTACTACTGGTTCCAAAATAAGCGTCCCGCTGGGTTGGACGGCACAGCAGTTTAAGGGCATATACCGCCTTGGGAAAAGTATGTGGAATGATGGAGAGGAAAAAACAGATGAGTGTCACTCATCTCCATCATTCCACATACTTTTCCCAAGGCGGTATATTCCCTTTAATGCTGAGCCGGTCAACCCAGCGGGACGCTTATTTTGGAACCAATAGTACATACCTACTACTTGAATTTATCCCTGAGCATTTTGAAACTGTGGCGATGCCATTAGCGACCGCTTCCACCAGCCACAGGCCATCTCAGTCCCGAGCAAACAGCGAGCGACGAAGCGACTCGAACCCGGGCTACGGGAAAGGTCAGAACTCAGAAGCCCAGCGCTCTCCCACCGAGCTACAGCGGCGAACCTTGTTACTGATGTTGCTGTGGTAATAGGTATAGCAATATCCTTTTTTGTTCAAAGACAAGACACATAAGTATATTTTAAAATATAAAAACAAGGTTATTTTCACTGCGCTCGCGTTAACGTCAGGTCAGGTCACCCCAGAGGTCACGGGTCATTTCATCTGAATTCATAACAAGCTGGGCCTGGGATTTTGTTCATCACTTCATTGACATTCAGAAAATGTACGGGTTTCTAGGAATTTGATAATTAATTGTGGAGTTTTTGCCTGATCAACCAAGTCATGCCAGGCGACCTCACGAAAATGCGGGAGGCTATAACTCGGCAGCCGTAAATCCAATCCCGCCCAACATGCACAGCGCGCTAATTGAAGCCTCATATAAACCCTGTAACGGAATTGTATCAAAATATGAGATGTAGGGTGTTTATTTAGGGCTTTCACTTGTCAATCTGTCCTGGAATGCGCCTGACACTGTGAAAGGTAGCACTATGTCCCTAGCATGAGGTCAACGTTCAAAACCACCATCAATTCAATGAGTAGGTAGCCTTCCTGAGCACAAGTCAAACCCAAGAAACAAGGAGCAGAATGAAGGAGTTTCTTTGACCGTCACCCATCCCTCTGGGCCAGCTCCCTCTCTTCAGAGGTAACGGAATGGAGTGACACTAACCGCGACACCCCCTCCCCATAATTTAAAGTACCTGCCAAGAACTTGAACTCCCTGTCTAGAACTTGAACTACCTGCCCAGAACTTGAGCTACCTGCCCAGAACTTGAGCTACCTGCCCAGAACTTGAGCTACCTGCTACCAGAACTTGAGCTACCAGAACTTTGAACTACCTAATCGTGATCCAGGAAAAAAACAGGAGGGAGTGCCACTAACCGGTTCTTCCTTCCTCAGGGCCTCAACTTCCTAATCGTGAACCAGGAGGAACGTAGGAAGAAGGAAGACGTCATGGTGGACTACCTGTACTATAGCTGGGGCAGACACACCATCTGGTCCATGAAGTACGTCTTCTGCGAGACGCTCAACCTGGTCAATATTATCCTGCAGCTGGTCATCACCAACGAGTGAGTCAAACGAGAGGGTCAAACGAGAGAGTCCAACGAGAGAGTCAAACTAGAGAGTCAAACGAGAGAGTCAAACGAGAGAGTCAAACGAGAGAGTCAAACGAGAGAGTCAACGAGAGAGTCAAACGAGAGAGTCAAACGAGAGAGTCAAACGAGAGACTCAAACAAGAGAGTCAAACGAGATATTCAAACTAGAGAGTCAAACGAGAGTCAAACGAGAGTCAAACGATAGATTCAAACGAGAGAGTCAAACGAGAGAGTCAAACGAGAGAGTCAAACGAGAGAGTCAAACGATAGAGTCAAACGATAGATTCAAACGAGAGAGTCAAACGAGAGAGTCAAACGAAAGAGTCAAACGAGAGAGTCAAACGAGAGACTCAAACAAGAGAGTCAAACGAGATATTCAAACGAGAGAGTCAAACGAGAATCAAACGAGAGTCAAACGAGAGTCAAACGAGAAAGTCAAACGAGAGAGTCAAACGAGAGAGTCAAACGAGAGAGTCAAACGAGAGAGTCAAACGAGAGAGTCAAACGAGAGAATCAAACGAGAGAGTCAAACCACCGGCCGGTCGAGTCAAGCGCCGGAGTGAGTCCAACAGAAGATTTAAAGTCCAATGGCGGTTCCAGAACGGAAAAACTAAAAAGCAAAGTACGAGTCTCACATAATGTAAACCCTAGCCAGTGTAGGGGGTGGATGCCACCCCATCTGTTTTTTTTTTTTCTTCGAATAACTCACGTAAATATTAACTGATCGCAATGAAACCTCCAGTACCATACTCTAGAACAATTTGACACATACTCGGAAAATTTCAAACTTGCAACCCCTATGACCCATGACTTTGAACCTGTTTCCCAAGTTCGTTTTGGCGCAACTGGCGTCCTGAAGTATCGATAGTTGAAACATATGTAGTTGACATAATTATCTTTAAAATTACCATTTTCGCATCATCGAATTTGATACAGATTATAAGATAAAAAAAGGTGGACACTGGACAGTAATGCCTATCAAGTACTCATTATCTGATGCAAGTTATCTGATAAAACGTGATTTGGTCTCCTGTTACCCAACTGTTACCTATGGCTAGGCATATACAACAGCATGCTATCGGAAACGCACACCCAATCCTTAAAGGCTTAAAGGGACACTGTCCACTCAAAGTAAAATTGTATATGTTAAAGAACAGCCGAATTTGATAAGCACATGAAGTCCGTTTTTTTTGTAATTCGCGCCCTAGATCGCCCAATATCGCCGTTCAAAGTCATTTTCTTCCAGCCAATGAGGTCGACGAGTCCGCCACCACTACTTACCAAAATGATAGGCATGATGAAAAGTTGATTTACAATGAAGGAAAGTTAATGTAAAGAAAGGTTTGTTTACTTTTACGAAGGGATTTTGATTTCCCAGCATTAATGAAGTTTTTCCCGACCGAGGTTTTTCTTAAATGATTGGTCCTCCGATTCCGGAGATACCAAATGGAAAAGTCTGTTCACGTTTCCATGGCAACGCCTAAAATGCGGCAGATTGCGCTAGATTCAGTTTAACAGGAACCACCAATGTATAAGCCGCATCGGCGTCTCATCCAATTGCAATAGGTCAATGCTGACGGTTGTCAGTTCAAGTTGATATCCGTTCTCTGTGTTACAGTTTACTTGAGCAAACGCTTCCAGTGTACGTAGTGGTGTGTTTAAATCGTAAAACAGTTTTTAAATTCTTAAAGGGAGTGTGCCTACTCTTTTGAAATGTCATATATTTTATTACGGTAAGAAGCTACTGCTTTGAATTATTGGTTACGATAAAATTCACGTCCTGGAGCCCCTTTTAGTTGAATTTTACTTATTTTCTTGTTTTGCATTTGTTTGTTTCAAACTCAAAAAACGATCGTCACTATAAACAGAGTAGCGAAAATGTTACCTATAATGGCGCACCTGGCCAGAGCTAACAATATATGCAAGCGTTGTAATTTAAGAGCAATGCTTCTAGTGCGAAAGCTCTCTGGCACTAATTGATAATTAATATTCTGCAGATGTGATTGGCGACTTTGGGATATCTCAAGCAACTAAAGTGATTCTGGGGAATGAAAGTACATGGCTAGATTCAGAAAAATAATGTTCCTACAGACTAGTGTCAACAACTCCACATGACCAATGTGAGTAGGCCACACTCCCTTTAAAGTAATGAAATTAATGACTGTTTCTTGTTATTTTGCGCTTTTTTGGATAAGAAGTTTAACCCTATTCCCCTGCGGGGGCAGATTCTCCCCTCCCGTAGTTTTCGCACGCCGCTTTCCTGAACCGTTACGTCCTATCGTCTTGAAAACTTTATGGACTTTTCCTAAATATGAATGACGCGTGTTCTGTTTCAAATTTCGGAAAAAAATCGGCCCAGCAGAGGCACTCCAGGTCATGTTTTTTGGGAGGTCGTTACGAAGCGGGTGAGCGGCGCTACTTCCTTCGTAGTTTGCGGTGGAATAAATGCGTCAGAAACCTAATGTTCTGGCTTTCGTACCTCATACATAATTGGATTTATACATATTTTGGGGCAGAGGCGAACTCAGGTACATAAAATGGGAGGCGATATTCTCCGTCAATTTAGGCAAAACTTTAAATAAGCAAGATGATAAAAGGCGTTCCGCACATGGTGCCCCCACGCTGTTTACCTGAATCCGCTTATAAACAATTTGTTACTTTTAACAAATTACAATAACAAAGCCCACATGTGACGTTCCCACGTCCCAAACACTAAGGAAAAGAACATATTTTGTATCAAAAAATCATCCCATTTTTTATCCCTGAGTACGCCTATGATTTTTTCATTTTTGTACTTGCCCCCTTCACATATTGAAGAGCATGACATTAGAAGCTCAAAAACGTTTTTTGCATGAAAATCGGTCGAATCACATGGCCAACAATGACCTTTAAAAAACCCCCATATTTTTCATATTTGTTGCCCCCTGGCCCCCATTTTTAAAACAAAAAAGCAAAATTTAGGGGTCAAAAATAATATTTCGTCACGACGAATCGAATGGTGTTTGTCCCATCGAATCGGTCCGCCGGTTCTCGAGATTCTGTGGGGGCCGTCTGCACCTCCCCGCAGGTTCGTTTCTGGCCGCCCGCAAGGGAGTAGGGTTTAATGGCAATTAAATCATAAGTGGTCCTTAGGTCTTGTTTAATCCTGTTTTTGCGATATCATCCGGAAGAGGCAGTGTCCCTTTAATGCCACAGACTAACCATACCTTATGTGGAAGAATCGCTATTAGTAGGAAGATTTTTCACCTTGAACGCTTATGTTATGTGAAAGTATCGAAAGAAAAACAAAAATTTATTTTTGGCTATGAATCTTCTTCAGTGGATTTGATGTTTCAGATCCACTGGTTAACCTCAGCGCCCATAAACGCTGATTAACGCTCAGATTAACGGTATATAAAACTAAATATAGAGGAATCGCCTACGATTTCCCCTCTGACTGTCTTCTGTACCACGAATAAAAAAAAAACACATTTCGTGAGGTAAACGATTCTCTGCTGCAATGTTCTACCTTCTGTGTTACATAACAACGCTTCTGGCTCAGCAGCATTTGCATTTTATAAAGTGCATTTTAAAGCATTTTAATGCCCATTGTCTCGTTGCTGTATATCCCGTTGCAGTGCTTCTGACAACGTGTCTGCCGTCAGGTTCCTGGGTGGAGAGTTCACCACGTACGGAAGTCAGGTGATCGAGTTCATGAACGCCGAGCCGCAGAACCGGTCGGACCCGATGTATGAGGTGAGCGAGGCGACAGGCCTGGCGAAGGAACGCCATGAGAAGGGTGAGGGTGGGGTGGAGGGGGAGGGGAGGACGTGTGAACAGTGCGGACTGTGGAGTCAGGGGAACTTTGATCTTGTTTTGATGCGTCCATTCTAATATTTGAAGCTGTAAATGTTGAACGTTCATGTCACGCTCAATTTTCAAACCAAACTGCATTTCTGCGTGGCGAACAAATATCGATTTACTCGCACAAGTCGCATACATCATCACCATTTGCAAACCACGTTGCACACGTAGCAGCTAGTGTATCTCGGCGCAGCCATTCGCTTTAAACCGAGCAGCACAAACCCGATCTCCTGTGGCATTTCACCGCACTGCAGCAGCTCAGTCTGATATAGATGTCGCTGTGGCCTAGGTTCTCAGCCAGCCGACACAAAGCCGGCAAAATAGCGACAGAAAATAGCGACAAAATAGCGACACAGCACCAGCCGAGTCAACCAGACTTAAAGCTGACTCCGAATTGAGTCATGAATCCACTCATGAGACAGACATTTTTTATTAGTCATGAGTCAAGTCGATTCACCACCCATTCGATCCCATTCCAAAGTGCTCTAGTCAAGAGTCGAGTCGATTCAATTTATTTGGAACAGCACTTGAGTCAAGAGTCTAGTCAGTTCTTTGGTTGTGAGTCAGACTTGAGTCGACTCAAGACAATTTGAGTCGTTACAAGTCTGGAGCCAACCTGTTGAGATATATCCGCGCGTCATCAAGTGTTTCTTCTATTCAGGGATTATCATGGATCGGGTGCGCCCACTCAATTCTTCCGATTGTTTGGGCTGGGTACGCATTTTTTACCTTTAATGGGTACTGGGCGGGCATGGGTATAACAATTTAGAAATAATGTCGCTAAGCGTTCTTTTTAGCTTGACAACCAGATGTTTAAACAGGTAAATATGTCTTTTGAATGATGTAGGACACTTAAACAACAGACTTCGGCAATTATATGACAACAATAAATCGTGGTAAGTAGGTAATAGGGGAGTATTTTTTAAATCATGCCCGATCCTAAGTATGATCAAATATGATAATGTTGACTGCGAAGTGTTCGATGAGTCCAAATCAACAGCAACACACAGGTGCCTGATATTATTTCTCGTTAAAGGGAGTGTGCCTATACTCACATTGGTCATGTGGAATTGTTGCCACTAGTTTGTAGAACAGATTTGTCTGAATTTAGCCATGTACTTCATTTCCCCAGACATACTTTAGTTGCTGAGATATTCCCAAGGTCGCCCCTCCACATACTGGCCAGCCTTAAATTATCGAACAATCCGCCAGAGAGCTTTGGTACTAGAAAGCATTGCTCTTAAATTACAACGCTAGCATATATTGTTAGCTCTGGCCAATAAAAACAACTCGTGAGCACTGATAACAGCTGCCGAACAGATTCTCGATCCTGTAAACAAACCTATACAATTGCTCATGAACAGGTTTGTTTTATCGTCTTTAGTGTGCCCGTATAGTAACATCTTCGCTACTCTGTTTATAGTGACGATCATTTATGAGTTTTTGAAAACAAACAAATGCAAAACAGATATAAGTAAATGCAACTAAAGGGGCTCCAGACATGAATTTTATCGTAACCAATAATCAAAGGCAATAGCTTCTTACGCGTAATAAAATATATTTGAATTTCAAAAGAGTAGGCCCACACTCCCTTTAATAGTTATGAAAGTCAACATGCTAGGGTAATGGTTGCAAATTTTGTGAAAATAATTATCTGCCTTATATGAATGGGCCCTGTGACGGATTAAAATGTGTGAACTGTGTTTTTTTGTTTTGTAAATAACTTCAAATTTAAAGTGCCATAATAATACCATGTCGCTATATCAGGAAATCGCTTATTATTGTTAAGTGCGTGCGACTTCTCGCGACTTTATTATTTAGTCGAATCTTGCTCGGTCGTCTGTGTCTCAGAATTTCTAAAAACAGGCAATCGATTTTTCATTCATTCGTTTGATATAAATCAGTACTTATAATTTGCATATATTTGTGTTCTAAATACAATCAGATATGATGTATAATTTTGCTGGTTTTGTAATGAATAGAAAACGGTCGCCACGGATATACGAGTCCGTTACAGGCCCCAATGGGCATATATCTCAATATTATGCATTTGAATGGGTCTGGTTTGGGTCTGGGCTTTGTGTTCATGGCTTCGGCTGGGCTAGGGATTTGGGCACCCATGATAATCTCTGCTTTCAACCCAACATAACCCCACTTCGTTACAGATATTTCTATGATATCTGACCCCGACATGACGTTACTACTTTACAGATATTCCCACGCCTCACCAAGTGCTCGTTCCATCGGTACGGCCCGTCCGGCAGCACGAGCGCTTCGATCGCTCTCTGCGTGGCTCAGCAAATTAACATCCTGAACGAGAAGATCTTATTTTGCTCTCTGGTTCTGGTTTTCCACTTCCTGCTGGCCCTCGCATGTTGAGTTTTAGGGTCGCGTGTTCGTTGTGGGTGTATGTATAACCGATCTGTAGATGTTTTGTGTGTTTATGCGTGTGCGTGTGCGTGTGCGTGTGCGTGTGCGTGTGCGTGTGCGTGTGCGTGTGCGTGTGCGTGTGCGTGTGCGTGTGCGTGTGCGTGTGCGTGTGCGTGTGCGTGTGCGTGTGCGTGTGCGTGTGCGTCCGTCCGTCCGAGTGCGTTGGAGTGGGTCTGTTTCGAGTGACTTTGACTTGGAGCGGGTCAATGTACGGTGTAAAAATTAAGCATTATCAGTAACAGAAACAAAACCTCAGCAGCCGTTCCACCCATCGCTACTCGCTCAAGCTCTATTGGTCGGTTACTCGTTTTCCCAACACGATTGTTCGATTTTACCACAAACTGGCCAGGTTACAGATCGTCTCATTCACGTCTCTAATTGCCAAGTTTCACTGCGCGTTTTTGCAATTGATCGCTTCACTTTTGCATTTAATCAGGTCAACTTTGCGTGTTTTTTCACGTTCATACAAATATTAACTTCGTGTTGCCTCACTGCCGCGCGGGCGGCGAACCAGCCCGGCCCGGCGGGCTAGCTGAGTCGATAGTCACAGATCACGGTGCTCCTGTGATATCATCGTGCTCCTTGCATCTGTGAATAACATGACACTATGAATTTCCTCTCCCCTCCGACCGAGCCCCGAGGAAGATCTCGCAACATTGTGCATAGGGCGCAGTAGCGACGCCATGCGGCCATCATCGGAACTACTGTACTATTTTTACTTGCGACACGGATGAATGATGATATATGATTCTATAATCCGTGCTTGCGATATATGTAAATCCTCTACTAAAGAAGGTAGAGGTTTCTACCAGATTTATTATGCTCTTAACAGACTTGGCTATCAGACATGTGCCATAGCCATAAAATAGGATCGAAGTTCCACAGGATCCCGCGACAAACTGATTTTCCAGGATCCAGGAACCACAGGATCCCACTATTTTTTATTCTACATGATGCAAGATCCATAGGAACCAACTAAAAAATGAACCAGCAGGATCCAGGACCCAACAAGATCCCAGATCTTGGATCCTAGGGATCCTGGATCGTGGATCTTTTTTGTATCTTGGCATATAATAAGATACCAGTAGATTACCTTTCAGGTTGAAACATTGGCTCTCAGGACTTACGACACAGCCTAAATAACTCAGTGCATGCTCCACTGAACGAAATAAGAAAGTGCATAATCGGCACAGTTAATTACCATAATGCCGAGCAATGTAAAAACTGCATTAGCTGCGTGGAGTGTGGTATTTTCCGCATAATTGGCACGCAGAAACACAAAATTCGGACAAATGAAAACGAGAAAATGTTTCATCATTTGCACTGCAGAAACCAGCATTTTATTTGAGGAAGGGTGAGATAAGATCAAAATTCCAACGTAAGGCAAATATGATGGAAGATAATTATTTTAGATCACAATACCACGACGACAAAAAGTTGTGAAAATAAGCGTAAATGTAGTTAATCTGAATGCAATACACAAATATCAAAATCAAGCGAAGGATGCAGGTACGAGGAAACCATAAAGTGCAAAAGCTAGAAAGCGCAAAAGAACGAAACTAACATGACGATGACAATACGATAAGTCACATCAGCGCATCACGAAAGCGCGCGCAGTGGAGCCTGAGCTTACCACATGACCCCGTTGTCTTCCAACAGTCTGATGGTGCTGTACCGCCTGTGCACACTCCTCTTCAAGCCCTTCCGCACCAAGGTTCTGCTTGGTCGCAGCGCCATCCACGGGTCAACCGACTCTGCCTCGTTCGTGGCCGAGAAGTGCAACTTCGGAGACTGGTAAGCACTCAGCGGTTTGGTGGCTCTGATTATTCGGCCAATAGTGTCCTAGCAGGGGTGTTACCTAACAAGTACAACAGTGAAAGCTTCAGCCAAAACACCAAATACGTGTGTTTAGATATTACTTGAAATAACACTTTGCTTGCGTAACTTTACTCCCAATGGCCTTTACATCAGGTAATCCAGATTTCGTCTCGTGGTGACTTCTGTAATTTTGTCACCACACAAAGGAAATAAAAATTGACCGTCGTATATGAACGGGATGAATAACCATGTTCATGTATAGGATCAGATTGCGAATACAAATAGCCATGTTCATGTCTGACGGCCAATTTGGATTTCCCTTGCGTGGGGACAAAATTACAGAAGTCACCTCGAGGGGAAATCCGGATTACCTGGTGTCATGGAAACGTGGCCATCGATATCAACTGAAATATATTTTCCAAAACACATACATTATTGATTAAAGTATTTTCTAGCCGGTTTGGAAAATCCATTGATTAAGTTTGTTAATAGACGCAAAATAATGCTCAGAAATGTTGTTTACGCCTGGTTTCGAACCAGCCTCCTTCGGCTCACAATGCACTCACCATTCACCACTGCGCACGTTTCAGGTACCTGCTAACCACACTAAGCCGCAACATGAACGGCCCGGTGTTCGCCGAGGTTCTGCAGAAGCTGCACAATAAGATGGAGGGCACTGACGACGCCACGCTGAAGGCCTGAGATCGTCCACCGAGGCACAGCAGTAGAACATGCTGACCAGAGCGACGGAGGATGATAGGAGGAAAGCATGAGGGCAGGAGGGTGGCTGTGCTGCAGCAGAAAATGCTACATCGTGCTGCCATCAGCTGTGTATCAGCATAGCATGATAAATGTGGCAAGTGGTGGTTAAATCATGACTGTCATGCTGTTCGGACAGTCATGCTGTTTAAGTGGTTGTTGAAAGGGAATATAGTTAAAGGGAATATAACGCCTTGGGAAAAGTATGCGGAATGATGGAGGTGAGTGCCCAGATGAGTGGCACTCATCTCCATCATTCCACATACTTTTCCCGAAGCCGTATGTTCCCTTTAACTGCTGTGCCGGCCAACACAGCGGGACGCTCATTTTGGAACCAATAGTACCAGAATAGCATGCTGAACGTGGCAAGTGGTTGTTGAATGTCCTGCTGTTCGGTGCGACGCGGTACAGTGGCATGTTGTACACATTGCCTCATGAATGTTCAACTTGTTAATAGGGTATGTTTAAAACATTGGCGGGGCTTTGGAGCAGTGAGGTGGTTTTCTGTACAGGGGTCACCTTCACCTGTGCCATAAATATTTGAGAATAACTTGTAAAACCTTTTTCTAGAAATATTTAGTTGGAATCGGTTTTGTTTCAACGTGAACATAAAAGGAATTATGGCGACAGCAATAAAACCGTAAACCTTGCATGCCCCCTTCACGGCTTATGACACAATCGATAATAAGCAAGATCATGGCAATAAATGCTTAATAAATTTCATGATTTTACTGTTTTGTGCTAGCGCTAATGTATAACCTCACTTTTCCTACCTATGTTCAATTTCAGTGTATTTCTTCAGATATTAAGACTTATTATCTTTCTAATGTTTGTTTTGTCGTTTAACGATACCAATAAGGCGCCATAGTTCACTGGCGGATCTAGAACAGCGGTTTGCGGCAGTTTTGGGGAAGGACATTACCTGATTTTTTTTTTTTTAAATAAATTTCGAAGAACTCATTGGATGTCGCTTTCTTATGCATTGCTAGACGTTTTAAAAT
This sequence comes from Semibalanus balanoides, assembly GCA_014673585.1. Taxonomy (NCBI): domain Eukaryota; kingdom Metazoa; phylum Arthropoda; class Thecostraca; order Balanomorpha; family Balanidae; genus Semibalanus; species Semibalanus balanoides. Next base: position 12,798 of record VOPJ01000502.1, read on the forward strand.
AAACTTTTCCCAATAAAAAATGGGTAGATGTCCTTCTACAACAGGAAATGTGTAAATTTGCGCAAATTTAAGGCAGCTTGGAAGAGGCATTTGCCCCTTATGCCCTCCCCTCCCCCTAGATCTGCCAGTGCCGTGGTTGGCGATGAAGGAGCGAGTATGAAGGAAATGAATGATACATTTTAACTTGATCGGGCAAGCAGTTTCTAAGGTACAAAAAAGGGTGCACACGAGCGCACGTGCAGAGGCACCCATCCCTTAGTTGTGGAAAAGTGGCGACTGAGAGGTCTCTAACAACGCACCAAATTCGAACACAATCGGCTCAGTCGTTCCTGAGATACAGCACAGGGGTGTGCACGTGCACACATGCAGCTTCACCCCACCCCTGACTTGTGAAAAACTTGCAGCTCTGAGAGGTCCTTAACCACACACCAACTTTGAACACAATCAGACTAGCCGATATCGAACAGGTGTGTCCACTGTGCACGTGCGCGCGTGCTGAGTCACCCCACCCCTAATTGTGGGAAAGTGGTGGCTGAGGGGTACCTAACCATCAGACTGGTATTGATTCGCCCCGATCCCACCTTTCATCCAAACTCCATCCGGCGCTGACCACGTGATCACAAACCAGCGAGATCCTGTCCCCTGACGTCATCATCTGCTCTGATGTATCAGCACCATCAGCGGGTCATCATCAGCGCCCGCCTGGCGACGGTTCGCGGACTAGGAGCTCGCAGTGGCGCCCCTGCGCAGCTTGGAGGAGCGCTCCGATGGAATGTCAATCTGCCCTGGGACCTCTGCTGTCCCGACTGGAGTCTGGTGGACGGTGTAACACGACTTCAATACGTGTCTGACACACTTCATGGCCATATTGCCGAGTTGCTGATCATGATCGTCACTGGCCCAGTCCGAAGAAATCTGCGCGTCTCACAGGCCGCACTGATCCGTGGCTAGAACCGACGACCCAGACTGCGAGCGCTCATGTTCTGAGCGGTTGACAGCCGCTCGCGACACTGGCTGATGTCTGCTGCTCGCCTGAGTGCCAAGGCCGGACTTTCACTCGCCTGCGCAATCAGGTTAAGATGCGGTCCCTCATCTCAGCACGGCGCGACTTCCTGGTGCGGAGAGCTGACGTCTGGACGGCGCCGCAGTTTTCTGGCCTACCTTTTAAAGAGTTTGCCATGGTGGCCGCGCCGCCAAGCTGGGAATTCACCTCGCAGTCCAGAGAGAGGCGCAGTTGGCGGCCGACAACGCTCAACCTCCCTCGCCTCCGTGGGACTCCCCAAATCGCAAGCCAGCTTGCGGACGCCGGTCGCTGCCGCCGCGAGGCCCCAGGCCGCCTACTGTCGCGTGCTGGGCTTCTCGTTTGACCTGCGACCCTTCCGGGACTTGTTTTTTTTTTTTTCTCTTTGTATTTCGGCGACATGAGTGCGTCGGGTGTCAGTGGAGCTTTGGATGATGTACCAACTCATGGCAGTTCGTAAATGTTTCCTTCTGGATAGACCCACACCTTTAAATCTTTCAAACCTGTCTTTTACAACTAAAGTGTTTCCAGATAGCTTGGAAGGGTGGCAATCGTTGTGCCCACTTCCAACAGTCAGGCGATCCGGCCATACCTTCAACAACCCGACCCCATCCTCTCTGCTCAGTTGTCTTGTCAAAATTCTAGAAAACAGTAGCATGACACGCAGCTCAACGAACATATTTTGAACGCTTACAGGGCTTTTGCATCTTCCCAGTATGCCTTACAGCACCACGCCAACTCAACCCAGGACGCTATCGACGCGACACCTTTCAGACTGTCTATCCGTGCTCGCGCTGTCGAGCGCCTGGCTCAACAAACACCGGACAACGCCTTACATATCGTCGTGGTAACGACGATTGAATCTGTCAAAGGTGAAGCATACTCTTCATTCTCAGATAACTTGTATTTGGAACGATGACGTGGCTCATCTGTGAAAGTTGAGATGCAGTCTCGTTCGATAGGGAACATAAAGCACTCAATGAACAAGAACATCATGTACACGCATGCGACCTTACATACATCCCCCCCCCCCAGTTTGGGCAAGACGTGGGAGTTCTGAAATTGAACCAGGCATACATGGCCTGCACCAACTCAATGAAACATATGTACACGCATTCGACACCTTATACGCATTATACACCTCGTGTTACGCATGCGACACAGGGAATCCACGCCCCGTCTCGGGCTCATATACCATCTCGAAGGGAGCCAGACGAGACAGCGGACGCGTGTTGGGGTGCCACTGGCGTTGGATCCCACCCACCAATGGCAGTCGTCACGTCTGTGGTTTGGACTCCGTGCGCAGGGGAGGTCCCGTGGCCGGACAAAGGAGGACAGGTGCCACAGTGAGGGGTGGCGTACGGTGTAGATGGCGTAAGGTGTAGGGGTGTAGTGTGTCATGTGGCGTAGGTGTTATGGTGGCGATTATGGTGTAGTGTGGACCCTCTTACGGTGTAAGTGCGTAGGTGGCGTATAGGTGTTTAGCGTCGTCCCGGGCGGGGGGGGGGCCGCCTGGCGTAGGATCGCGAAACAGGATGCCGCGAAGCAGGTTTCGAATGCCCGTAGGAATCGGCCGATTTTGAGCTTTCGTCAGTCGACCTTTATCCATCTATTTTCACGGATACTGGGTCCTTTCCCATGACACTCCCGACCACTGTGCCGGAGCGATTTCCCCACTTCTTGGGATTATGCCCGATCTGGTTCTGCAGAAAGACTTGCCCTGTGCTGGGGCAGCTGACGACGAGTGCTCGGAGATGGCTCTCAACATTGCGAGTCATCCTGTCGTCCGCAAAGCGTCTCCTTAGCTGCCCAGGGCGTTGCGCCATTACTGAGCAGCGAATGCTGCGGGATTGGGTCGTTGAATTGTTATCACGTTATCACGTATCAACTGATAGTTGAACTCTGTATTTTAATGATTTTCTGTGCTTACGATAGCCAGCACGTATCTGTAAATATCACAGCTTTCTGCGTCTTCCTTGTAATGGTAATGAGCCCGTCATGAAGAATACTCCTCACTTCTCAGATAAACTTTGTATTGAACGATGGGACGGCTCATCTGTGAAGATGGCAGGAGTGGAGTGCTCAGTTCGATGGGGAACATAATGCACTCATATGAACAAGCAACATATGTACAACGCATGCGACCTTCATACAAAAGGCGTTCACGACAGCTTCGACCACGACGTGCCTCCCTCCACAAGCTGTCTTTGGGTATGGTGATTAACTGATTGTGGATTGTTTCCGGAAGCTATCTTCTGAGTCGGACTCGTGAACCAAGATAGTGCGTGCGTTCGAACTAGACTCTCCCGGCAAATGCGTCGTGCGCGTGCTACGACCTCAGGGCTCGATTTCTTACGGTTACCAATTTTGTTATATCAACTTATTTACAAACTGATCTTTACCAGTGTTCATAAACTCCATGGTCACCTCGTCACGTACGCAGGACGATCCCACATGCACCGCTAGAACGCTGCGGTGCGACCCCATAACGAAACCAGGCCTTCGCCGAACTATAAAAACTAGTCTACAGCATCACGAATAACGTGTATGAAGGCTCCAGTCCTGGTCAAGAGCCCAATTTCTCTCAAGAATGAATGAAAGGGAAAACCGACTTCATGGTGGTTGCGCCTCAAAGGGCAAATCTTAAAAAGGCTCTAGATTCCATTTTGGGATGGACGAAAACTGTAATGTAGTCCCCTTCAAGAAAGCATCAGAAATCGCTCGGCCGTAATAATTGACTCAGAGTTGTCCTGGGTGCGCGCACGTCTCAAGTGTCGTGAGAAAATGTAATTGTATCCTTATCTCTCTTCTTATAGATGCCGACATTATTTTACTCCCGACGTTCTTCATTACCGTCATTCAGGCTACGTATTCCCACATAATCAGGTACTGCATTGATGCCGTGTGAGGCGGAGGTCGAGCGATCAAGAAGTCAATTGCATAAAATTCAAAAAATTATGGCAACTTTGCTGCGAGAATAGTTAACCCGCGTAACAACAAATATAATACCGTATCCCCAGGCCCTAAATTCTCTGGGGTGGCCGAGGGTCGAGGTCATGGTGGCGCACTGTTGGACCTGGGTTTAAAAATGTTTTCGATGCGCTGATGGATAAGAGCGGCTTGTGCCTCAAGAGGATTCGCGCATTTTTTATATATCTCCGTTCCGCGCCTGCATGCCACGTAGATACGCGAGCCACGTTATTCGGGAGGCTTAACCTCCCAGGCCTTAAGTTGACTGCCACGCAGAGAGGCGGATTCTTGCCTACCGCGCTGCGGCTTGCCTGGAACCGTCTGCCTCGCCGTGCGTGCCTGCGATGGCGCAACCTGTTCAATACATTTAAGCACGCATGTGGCTGACCAAATGGTTGTTGACCGATGACCTTGACCTATCTTGGCGCCGCTGTCTGCTTTTAGATGTATCTTTGTATTTATTTACCTTTTTCCTATTGTATTATTGATGTTGTTTTATTATTGCAATACCTCTTTCTATCATCGCCACTCTTATATATCATGTGTTTTCCTTTGACTCTCTATCCTGCGTCATTTTGGTTTGTAAACCCGTACCTATTTAACTGATGTTTGTTTTATCGTCTTCGTATATTGTAGTGTATCTATACTTATTTGCATTACTTTTATGGACGTGTTTTGTTTGTATCACCAGATTTTCTTTTTATCGGGTATACTTCTATGCAGAATAGCTGTTGCTGTCCTCATATCACTCTGTCTTGCTCAGTGTATACTTTATCATTGGCGTGGTACCCACGCGAAACTCTAAGAGGTTGCTTTCGTAAATGCTATTGACGTAAGACGTAATAGCCACTACGTGGCATGGGTTTTAAAGTACACTTTGATTGCTACTCGGTTGGAGGCGAATCTCTATTAGAATTCGTTCAATAAAAAAAAAATTGACGTAAAAATATGAATCACCAATCCGATTCTGGAGCACTGGACTCCATGACGATATTTTTACACGCGAAACAAGATTAATCTCAGTTTAAATGACTTCTTCATGGATAAGTTTATCGTTAGGTGAGGCATCCGCTTTCTTTTCAAGTAGAAGCGGCATCAACAAAGTTAATTCATTCTATTGATATTAAGTACCTTGCTAAAGGCGGTATGCCCAGAAGGGCCAACGGGGTCATTCCCCCCCCCCCCATTCCCCTCACAAGACCATTCAAGGGGAACTATGATTTGCCGGGCTCTCCGATGGGTGTGTCCGGACTTCCACCTACTCTCAGAAGGCGGAATCATCCCCCACAATTTGCGGGGAAAGTTACAAATCTGTCGTGCAAATTGTTTTTGTAGGAGCTAGAATCAAGCTATCCACAGCCACAAACTGGAAAGTTTCGTGCCACTTTGCGACATGACGCAAGTTTCCCTATTATTAATACAAATTTGGAAAAAAGGGAAAATCGATTTAATTAAAACTCGCCCTAGTGGGGTGTCATTTTGACCCCCTGCTTAATTTTGTACAGCAGTTCAGGCATCAATTACCCACACTTTGTCAAAGTTATGGCTTCAGGTCATCTCAGGTAAGGTCACCAGGCCACGTCAAGTGGCCTTGCCTTCCAAAATGTTTGTGAACGTGCCAAAGCCACAGTCTTTGTCCGAGAGATTTGAAACTAGCAGGATTGTATAAGTTCATAAGTACCTACAATTTTTTGTGTGCCGGATTTTTTGCTTCGGTGACCTAAAATAAGGCCATTTTCCTGACCTTGCCATTATAGGGGGTGGGGCGAATCCAGTGGCATATTTCCAAAAAAGTTGTTGTGCGGGGGCTAGCGCAGCCCATCAGCCGTCAGCGAGAAAGCTGTTGACCAGAGGGGAGGGGAGGGTGAGGGAGTGGGGGAAGGGAGGGGGAGGGAGGGGGTGAGAGCGAGCCCGTCGTCTGAAGCAGGAGCGTCGACCCCCATTTTCTGTGCATGTTTTTTTAACCCTTTCAGCATTATTAATGTGGATTTTCCTGTTATAGTATAAGTGCATGCTATTCAGCGCTGCGAAATTTTCACAGGTGTGTCTGATAAGCATCAGAAATATGGGCGGTGTAGAGGATAAGGTGGGCCTTACAGAGGATAAGAAGCTAAAAATTAATAAATTCAATCCAGCGCTACGATGAACCGAAAAGGATGGCAGTGGGTTCGTTGAGACAACGGTGACTGATGTGACGCCGCGAAGCGGCTCGAAAATTTTGATTTTAGGTTGTAGAAAATCCAATTGTCATATCGAGACCAGACCATGAGTGGAGCCAAACTTCAGGTAACTATTTTCCTGGTTGCACATCTTGGTATGATGCAAAATATTGGTCACTTGGGCCAGCAATTACCGCCAGGGAGAACATGTGCCAAGCTTTTGATGCCATTAATTTCCCATTTTCATTTTTGTATTGCGAAACTTGTTCATGTCCACGGGTGGAATCTTCTATTCAAATGTGGGACCACTGCCCCACTAACTTTTGACAGATGTAAACGTGTCCTGGCGTTAGAAGGACAATTATTCACTTCGGCTATGCAAAACATTCATATAATGTGATGGTTTGCCCCACCAACGTTTTCTAAACAGCTCCACCGATGGTCATGCCACGAAGCGACGGGAATTTTTCCGTTTTTGACTGTGGATAACTGGATTTTCACTGCTGCAAAGACAATTTTGACGATAAATTTGCAGAGGTCGAACGTTTGTCCGACCTATTTTATTTTAGTGATTCATAGTTTCAGGACCTTCGGGGCGTAACCCCTTGCTCCCCCGGATCCGCTCCTGGGTACTTATTCGTCTTCTCGAGCAGTTTTCTTATGCAGACCACACAGCCATTGGCGTCGCATGCCGTGTCTCCTCTATGCCTAACCGCTCCGAGTGTTATGCGTTACTGCTCCGAGTGTTATCCCACGATTAAATCAAATGTGAGAGCCTATTGGAATGCAATCGATGAGTTTCCGGTTTTGAAGGTAAGGTTTTGAATGACAAAGACCACCTTTATGGCAGTACTTGCTTTGCTCTGGGGCTTGTTTAAGAGTATTTCGGCTTGGTTGGTCGCTGAGAAATTGCCAAAGTCCTGGTTCAAGAGAAGGGTCAGGGTCTGGAAGAGTTAATCCCTGGCGTCCGCAGGATTGCATACCTTGGACAACGTAACAGGTAATGAGGAGTGTCCTCCCTTCTGTGGCCGCACGTGCACTCTGGCGATGATACCTGGCCGAAGGAGAAGTAATGGGCGTTCAGGGAGACGGCTTGGAGTCTGATTCTCGTGTGTATATAGTGTTGCCTTTTTGTTGCCACTGGCTTTGCCCTTCTCCCCCAAAAAACACGGCTGGATCCGCCCTTGACTGCAGTCCCTCGTCAATCGCCAGCTTCAACTTAGAAAAGCCTGCAGCCAACACTACCAAAGCTTTGATAAGTGATTAATTAAAAGGTTATTGCGCAAGTTAACCTGAGCCGACTCTCATGATTAAACAGGCCAATTAGCGACTGAGATCGCGATTGAAGTCATGACTCACAAACATAGCATTAATCTCTCCACCACACCAGAAGCAGGTTTGTTTATTCGCTGAACGCATATTAATCAACTCACGACCTCATCAGCATCAGCATCGNGGGTCTTTGGATGCGGGCCCCCTCATAAATTTCGGGGGGGTCAGCTGACCCCTTTGACCCCCTCTGCGTGCGCCACTGGGAGAGACACATTCTCCCACTACCGTTCGGCAGGCAAACACCTGGTGTATGTTGTGGTTGTAAGTTATATATAAGTTATTTGTATATTATATACATTATACAATAATGTATAAGTTATTTAAATTATTAGTAAATATGGGTAGGGTTGAGCGACTGACACCTGCATTGTGCTCGTCTCCTTATGACCTGTCTCACAAAATATAACATGGCCTACCTGGGTCACCACATGACCTGACGTGTGGTCTGATTTCGGATGTGGCCTAAGATTATCTCGTCTCTGAGTATGGCTGAAAGCGTTCTGACAAGCCAAAGACGATGACGTTCAAACCATTGTCCTATCATTGTAAGGTAAGACGTTGTTAATTAACGATTAAATAGTCATTGTGACCTTAGTTTATCTCTGGAGCCTGCGTTGTTGATCTGATTCGAAATTGAAGGACACCATGGTGATTGCAATTTTTATTAACTTTCTATCGCATTTGTGTTTGTTTCCAGCTGTCAATGTTCTTCAAATTCCTGCACTGTGCAGTATCTGGGGCAAACGCCAAATTTGCCAAATTTGACCTTTGGTGTTCTAATCGCAGGTGACCAAAAATTGACCAAAACAAAACAAAATGAAATAGTTACGACATTAATTTTTACAAACTGTCTTACTGTGTCTTTTTTTCATACGCTTCATAAGAGCCGATTCTGAGGAAGGTGATCAATTCAAACACCCTCTTTCTCCCCCTCCTGCAGCAGAGCATGGCAAACTCAGGGGACCAACCAGGTATGGGGTGATAAAAGTGGTTTATTGAAGCGAACGTTATTTATGTTTTTTTTAAGTGGATTGCAAAATATATATACCGATTTTAAGTATTCTTAGGAGTCTATGGGCGCAAATTGACCCAAAGGTGTCGGTGCGCCCTTAAACCCCAATAAACAAACAAACAAAGCGGCCATGTCTATGACCCCTTTGACCCTCTCTTTGATCCACCATTGTCGCATGGGATAATAATTTACATGCCCAGCCTCCGCATGCTTCCTATTCAACTTCAAGCTATAAGTTGTTACCGAATACCTACGGTGGGGGCATGTACTTCATCGGTATCAATTGTCACTAGCATATCAAATATATCCAGAGGAAAACAATAGACGGTAGGCAATCATATAAATAATGTTGTTTCGATAAGGGAACATCCTCTCTCATTTAATTGGTATAGCGCTGTCCATTGTTGCACGTACTCTGCGGTGAATGAAAGCGTAGTTCGTGTACAATTGTAGAACTTTGGGTTTCTCCTAAAATATTTAGAATTGCCCGACACTTACAAATTCTGTGCTACTGCGATACATGTCAGTGTTTCGCAGTTATTTAGTGTAACTGTTGCTATAGACTGTGTTCTGACCCGTCATTCCCGCGGGGATTTCGGCGAATCGGTAGAAAAGTGCTTTCACCAATTCCCGTAGCAAAGAGTTAGCAGGAATACCAATGTATGAGTACATTGCCGAACTGCAGTAGAGCAAAATGCCCGCCGGGGATTCCAGGGATTCCCGCCGGGAATGTGACAGTCAGAACACGGCCATATTCTCTGGTTCAAAGGACACAGACGGGAGTAATGGTATGTGGCCTATGTGGTATAACCTCCCGACTATAAACACACGCCGTTTGACGTGCGGCGCTTCTGGCGGCCATCTCGGTGCCGGCCGTGACAGCCGCCGGCGTACTCGGCTGCAGAACTGATACAACTCTGCTTGTCACAGACTGTTGGCGACATAAACCATGAGCGGTTCAGGTCAGTGGCGGGGGTGGGGGTGGGGCTGAGGGGAGTTGGCGGCCAGCGGGAGACCTACAGTGGACATACACACAGTTCCAGAGTGCGGCCGGGCCGGCGACACCGTGCAGCCGCTGAAGCCTCTGTGGCCGCCGACTCGAGTCACTGGGCCGGCGACTCGGTGCAGCAGCGGAAGCCTCTGTGGAGTCTGACCCGAAAGCCTCTGTGGCGGCTGACCCGAGTCAACGGGACTTGAGACGGCATCGCAGCGGTGAGTCTCATCATAAATTGACGCAGTGTTGCTGCAGAAAGGTGAGCTGACCCACGCCTGGGCCGTGGCGATGCGTTAAAGGGAGTATAACACATTGGGAACAGTATGTGGAATGATGGAGATGAGTGCCCTGATTACGGTTCTGGCATTCGTTTTTGCGAAAAGTAACAATTTGATGTCATTTGAAAAATATTCATATTTTTACATGTCACAAGAATCTTGCGTCACCAAAACTAGTTGTGACGTCATACCAGCAAAAGTCGATGATCTAGCCTTCAATCAGAATATGTAAACAAAGAATATGAGTATGTGATAATAGCGACTTGCCCGATTGGTTTTATACCTAAGGGCATAAGTACATACAATTTATTATCTCGGATTTTTTTTGTATCAGTCACCTAAGGTCATGTCAATTTGTTGAACTTACCATTATAAGTCAATGGGGTAATGTCAATGCTTCCTATTCTGAGGATGCTCATGATATCAGCCCAATTCCTGCTGGATCATGTTATCATAGGCCATTCTTGAACACCCAGGTGCAATTTTTGTTCAGGGACCCCTTCAGGGTCAGCCGAGGTGCAGGAGCGGATTCAAGGGAGCGGCTTTCCTGAATCTGGCCATGGTCTGAAAGGTCTGAAATCGGAGCAAAATTTACTCATTTGCTGATATAAATGAAAATTCCCGCAAACTTTTCCTAAGGAAAGTTTGTTTAAAATCATCTACCAATGCATAAGCAAGCGGAATCCGATGAGTTCTGAGAATTGTGTGATACGTTTTGGACTTTGCCCACCCCCCTAACTACCGGTGGCCCCTCCCAAATCACCGTTCTAGATCTGCCCTGGCCGAGGTCATCCGAGGACACCAACATTGTTGTGTCAATAACTCGATAAATTCGAATAGAGAAGTGAAACCGGCACCAATGTGCTTGTCTCGTCGAGACATGTTTCCCAATGTGCATTGTACAACATGACCTGATTGGGCTGCCTCTTGAGCTCGACCCGAGTTCACATTTTTAGGTTGACCTAACCTGGTCATCATAAATACGATTCATAGAGCCTTGACGAGACAAACACGATGGTGTCACAATTATTGCCTTATCTTGATTAGGTTAAAAGGTATTTGTGAAAACAGTTTAGGCAAAAATAACCTTTTTGACCTGTGATGACTTCTGGAGCTTTAACTATTGACCTGATCTAAAATTAAAAGACACGGTGGTCATTGAGTTTTTCAAGAGCTTTCGATTACTTTTGCCGTTTGTTTCTAGCTATCATGGTTTCCGAGATGTTTGGGGTTTCTGGAGCAAAATCTGACCTTTGGTGACCTCCGGTGACCTCAATATCGACCTGATAAATATTACCTGAAATCGTTTCCAAATGTTTTTTGACGAGCTTTCAAACGCAGTTTTGGTTTATGTCTAGGTTCTATACCAGCCGAGTTCAAGGAGGGGGCGTCGAAACGCCCCCTCCCCTCTCTCTCTGTCATGACGAAGGTAGCGCCGAGCACCCGCACGGCGTAGGTTAAATGTGTTTATTCCCTTAAAAACGGTGACCGCGTGATATAGACAGTAATCATCCAAAGAGGTTTCCTCTCACAGAAGATAATGAAAAAATATATAAATAGGTAATTCATGCCACATGCTAAATGTCGTAATTGAATTGGATTTCTTTTTACGCCCGCCCTGGTAAGTACAAAACATTCAATTTCCATTTAAACAAAGTAATCGTGTGTAATCATCATCCTTATCCATGTCATGTTATTTTGCTAATTCCATTCACACATACCTACCATCATTAGTTTTGTGTCATCGACGATAGCTGTGCTGTTTCAAAGAGTTAAAACACTAAACATTTATAACATCGTAGTATGTGGTAACATTCCTAATAATGACGAGGTTAATAAAGCGTGTGCCCTCAGGCGGCTGCTCTGTGCGGTCATGCTGCGCCTGCGATGGCTGCTGTGCCGGCTGGCCCTGCTGACGGTGGCGGCGGACACGGTGGGCTCCGCCAGCGGCTCCGCTCCGTCGGGACTGAGCGGTCCGCTGCAGGACGCTCTGCAGGCGATACAACAGAGACTGGCCACGCTGGACGACAGGGTGCAGCTGCTGACACGGCTGGTCAGTAACGGGACTGCAGGGTACAGCTGCTGACACGGCTGGTCATAACGCGGACTGGTGACCACGGACTGGTCAGTAACGGGGGCGACAGGTACACTGCTGGACACTGCTTGGTCGTTTAACGGACTGCAGGGGACAGCAGCTGCAGGGCTGGTCAGTAGTACGGGATTGCAGGGTTACAGCTGCTGACACGGCTGGTCAGTAACAATAGGGTACAGCTGCTGACACGGCTTGGTCAGTAACGGGGACATGCAGGGGTACAGCTGCTGTTTTTTTTTTAACACGGCATGCGTCTAGCTAACGTTGGATTGCAGGTACAGCTGCTGACACGGCCTGGTCCAGTAACCAACAGGGTACAGGCAGGCTGTACACGGCTTGGTCAGTAAACGGGACTCAGGGTACAGCAGCTGACACGGACTGGTCAGTAACGGACTAGCGGTACAGCTGCTTGACACGGCTGTCAGTAACACAGGGTAACAGCTGCTGACACGGTCTGGTCATTGTAACGGGAGCTGCAGTTACAGCTGCTGACACGGCTGGTCAAGTAACGGGACTGCAGGGTACATCTGCTGACACGGCTGGTCAGAACGGGGACTGCAGGGTACAGCTGCTGACCGGCTGGGTCAGTTAACGGGACTGCAGTTACAGCTGTGCACGGCTGGTTCTAGTAACGGCGATTGCAGGGGTACAGCTCGCTGACACGGCTTGGTCAGTAACAACAGGTACAGCTGCTGACACGGCTGGTCAGTAACAACAGGGTACAGCTGCTGACACGGCTGGTCAGTAACGGGATTGCAGGGTACAGCTGCTGACACGGCTGGTCAGTAACAACAGGGTACAGCAGCTGACACGGCTGGTCAGTTGAACGGGACGCAGTACAGCAGCGACACGGCTGGTCAGTAACGGGACTGCAGGTACAGCAGCTGACACGCTGGTCAGTTAACAACAGGGTACACAAGCTGACAACGGCTGGTCAGTAACGGTGACTGCAGGGTACAGCTGCTGACACGGCTGCAGTAACACAGGGACAGCAGCTGGACACGCTGTGTCAGTAACGGGACTGCAGGGTACAGCTGTGAACACGGGCTCGGCAGTAACGGACTGCAGGGTACAGCTGCTTGGCACGGCTGGTCAGTAACGGTGAGACTGAGGGGTACAGCTGCTGACACGGCCTGGTTCAGTAACAACAGGGTTACAGCTTGCTGAACGGCTGGTCCCCAGAACGGGACTGCAGGGGTAAGCTGTTGGCACGGCTGGTCAGGTAACGGACTGCAGGGTACAGCAGCAGACACGGCTGGTCAGTTAACGGGGATTGCAGGGTACAGGCTGCTGACACGGCTGGTCAGTAACAACAGGTTTACAGCAGCTGACACGGCCTGGTCAGTAACGGGACCTGCAGGGTACAGCAGCAGGACACGGCCTGGTCAGTAACGGGATGCAGGGTACAGTGCTGACACGGTCTTGGTCCAGTAACAACAGGATACCAGCAGCTGACACGACTGGTTCAGTAACGGGGACGACGGTATAGCTGCTGACACGGCTGGTCAGTAACGGGACTGAGGTACAGGCAGCTGACACTGCTGGTCAAGTTAAATAGCACAACAGGGTACAGCAGCTGACACGACTGGTCAGTACGGGACGACAGGGGTATAGCTGCTGACACGGCTGGTCGTAACAACAAGGGTTACAGCAGCTGACACGGCTGGTCAGTAACGGGACGACAGGGATTATAGCTGCTGACACGGCTGGTCAGTAAACGGGACTGGCAGGGTACAGCTGCTGACACGGTGGTCAGTAACGGACGACAGGGTATACTGCTGACCGACTGGGTTCAGTAACGGGACCGACCAAGGGTATAGCTTGCTGACACGGCTGAGTCAGGTAACAAACAGGGTATAGCTGCTGTACACTGCTGGTTCAGTAACGGGACTGCAGGGTACAGCTGCTGACACGGCTGGTCAGTAACAACAGGGTACAGCTGCTGACACGACTGATCAGTAATAGGACGACAGTCGCTGGGCGCGGTCGCTGCCGGCCGCGAGAGCCCCAGGCCGCCTACTGTCTGCGCTGCTGGCTTCTCGTTTCGACCTGCGGACCCTTCGGACTGTCTCTTGTATTCGGCGATGAGTGCCGTTCGGTGCAGTGGGTTGGATTTGATGTACAACTCATGCCAGTTCGTAAATGTCTTCCTGTGATAGGCCCACACTTTTTAAATCTTATCAACCTGTCTTTTACAACTTAAGTGTTTTCAGATAGCTGGAAGGTGGCAATCGTTGTGCCCATTCCAAAGTCAGGCGATCCGGCCATACCATCAAACAACCGACCCATCTCTCTGCTCAGCGTCTTGTCGAAAATTCTAGAAAAAGTAGCATGCACGCAGCTCACGAACTATTTGAACGCTACAGGGCTTTTGCATTTTTCCCAGTATGCCTACAGACCACGCCACTCAACCGAGGTGACCAGGCGCTCGCCGCTGTCGAGCGCCTGGTCACAACACCGACAACGGTCTCATATTCGTCGGTACGACCGATTGACTGTCAAAGGCTTCGACCAGCGTCGACCACGGACGTGCTCCTCACTTAACTGTCTTGTATGTGTTACTGATGTAATTGGTTCGGAGCTATTTGGTGGCCTGAACAGTAGTGCGTTGGGCGGTTCGGACTGACTCTCCCGATGTCGTGCGGTGTGCCTCAGGGCTCGATTCTCGGACCAATTTTGTTTATTTTATTTACAAACGATCTTTACAGTTTCATAACTCGTGGTCGCCTTGTCACGTACGCAGACGACACCATGCACGTAGACTGCGCGACCCCTAACGAACCAGGCCTCGCCGAACTTAAAACTAGTCTACAGCATACGATATATGAGCTCCAGTCCTGGTTCAGAGCCAACTCTCTCCAAATGAATGAAAGGAAACCGACTTCATGCTGGGGTGCTCAAAGGGCCAAATTCCTAAAAAGGCTGCAGGGATTTCCATTTATGGCATGGACGGAAACTGTAATGTGCCCCTCAAAGAGCAATCAAATCGCTCGTCGTAATTAAATTGACTCAAGAGTTGTCCTGGGGCCGCACGTCTCAAGTGTTCGTGAGAAAATTGATTGTATCCTTATTCTCTCTTTATAGAGTGCCGACATTATTACTCCCGACGTTCTTCAAACCGTCATTCAGGCCTACGTGTCCCACATATCAGGTACTGCATGTGCGTGTGGGGCGGGGCGACCAAGAGTCAGTTGGCATACAATTCAAAAAGTGATCAACTTTGCTGCGAGGAATAGTTACCGAGGTACCAAAAAAATAATCAGCACGTATCCCCAGCCCTACATTCTCTGGGGTTGCGCCGAGGGTCGAGGTCATTGTGGCGCACTGCGACCTGGGTTTTAAGGTGTTTTCGAGCGCTGAATGGAAGAAGGTGTGCCTCAGAGATTTCGCACATTTTTTGTCTCCGTTCCGCTTGTGTCCCAGTCGTGGATTTACGCGAGCCACGGATCGGGGAGGTTAACCTTCCGCAGGCCTAAGTTGACTGCACGCAGAGAGGATTCTCCTACCGCGCTGCGGCTGCCTGGAACCGTCTGCCGCCGGGTGCCTGCGATGGCGCATCGGTTCACACATTTAAGACCATGCTGACCAATATGGCTGTGACCGATGACCATTGACCTATCCTATCTGATGCACGCTGTCTGCTTTTAGTGTATATTTGATTATCACCTTTTGTCCTATCACTATGTATGTTGTTTTTATTTTGTGCAATACCTTTTATATCATCGCACTCTTTTATCATGTGTTTCCCTTTTACTCTCATCCTCGTCATTTTGGTGTAAAACCGGACCTATACTGTGTTTTGTTTTTATCGCTTTTTATTTGAGTGTATTTATACTTATTTGTATACTTTTATGGAGTGTTTTGTTTGTATCACATGTTTTCTTTTAGCGTATGCTTTTATGCAGTGTGTTCTCTATCATCACTATGTCTGCTCAGTGTATACTTGTATAGCATTGTGTGTACCCACGCGAAACTCTAAGATGTGCTCTGTAAATGTATATGACGTAAGACCATAATAGCCACTACGTGGATGGTTTTTAATACACTGATTGATTGATTGATTGATTGATTGATTGATGGGACAACAGGGTATAGCTGCTGACACGGCTGATGAGTAATAGGACGACAGGGTACGGTAGCATTGACACTTAATAGATTGGTAAAAACAGCTCACGCTGCTAGTTGACTCAAACATGCTGATGGGTATAATAATGTGGTGACACCGACCTTCATTGATACATATTAGCATTAACTTTATTGAACAAAACATGCATTTGACTTTCTGCCTCAATATTCCAACGAATGCAGCCCAGACATGTAACATGTCTATCGAAGATGTCGCAGCAGATGTGGACATGCTGTGTCTCCCTGTTGAAGGTGTCGGAGCAGAAAGGCGGCGACTCGGTCTCGGACAGCGTGCGGCAGTGCGCGCTCTCGTGTGCCGAGGGCCGCGACTGTCTGGTGGTGGACTATCAGGCGCCGGACCGCTGCCGGCCGCTGGAACTCCTCGAGACTTGTGAACGCGCCGGCGGTGCCTCCTCAGGCTACTTTGTCAGCGTGGCGCAGACCTGCGCGCGCAGCTGTCTACAGTTGTTGCGTCAGAAGCCGGCTTCACGGTAAGAGACAACAAAAAGAACAGCACTTAATGACATATATAACGTATAATTTACTTGATAGTTCCGCCTTAGTAGTTGTTAGTCGGTGTTCTGTGACAAACCGTGTCCTGTCTCTCCAGGGACGGGTACAGTCTGAGCGCCTGGCAGAGCCGTGTTCTGTGACATACCGTTGTCCTGTCTCTCCAGGACGGTGTGATACCGTCTGAGCGGTCCTGCAGAGCCTGTGTTCTGTGACATACCGTGTCCCGTCTTCTCAGGACGGTGTTGTACCGTCTGAGGGCCTGCAGAGACGGTGTTTCTGTGACAATACCGTGTTTCTGTCTTCCAGTACGGTGTTTGTACCGTCTGAGCGGTCTGCAGAGCCGGTTTTCTGTGACGTACCGGTGCCTTCTCTCCAGGGACGGTGTGTTTACCGTCTGAGCGCCTGCAGAGCCGGGTTGTTCTGTGACATTCCGTGTTCTTGTCCTCCAGGGAACGGTGTGTTGTACCGGCTGAGCCGCAGTCTTAGCAGAGGCCGTTGTTCTGTGAGTACCGGTCCCGTCTCTCCAGGAGACGTGTGTTACCGTCTGAGCGGCTACTGGAGCGGTGTTTCTGTGACGTTACCGTGTTCCTGTCTCTCCAGGGACGGTGTGTACCGTCTGAACGGCCTGGCGGAGGCCGGTGTTCTGTACATACCGTGGTTTCCGTCTCTCCAGGACGGTGATGTACCGTCTGAGCGGCCTGCGTGGAGCCGGTGTTCTGTGACATACCGTGTCCCGTCTTCTCCGAGAGCGTGTGTGTACCGTCTGAGCGGCCTTATCTGGAGCGGTGTTCTGTGACATACCGTGTCCCGTCTCTCCAGGACGGTGTGTTACCGTCTGAACGGCTTGCAGAGCCGGTTGTCTGTGACATACCGTGTCCCGTCTCTCCAGGGACCGGGTGGTACCGTCTGAACGGCTGGCAGAGACGGTGTTCTGTGACATACTGTGTCCTGTCTGTCCAGGACGGTGTGTACCGTTCTGAACGGCCCTGGCAGAGCCGGTGTTCTGTACATACCGTGTCCCGTCTCTCCAGGGACGGTTGTGTTACCGTCTGAAACGGCCTGGCGGAGCCGGTGTTCTGTGACATACCGTGTCCTGTCTCTCCAGGGACGGTGTGTACCGTCTGAACGGCCTAGCAGAGCCGGTCTACTGCGACATGAGCCGGGACGGCGGCGGCTGGACGCTGCTGCTGACGGCTGTCTCACAGGAGGGCTGGAGTCTGGAGAGCCTGCTGGAGAGGAACGGCTCCAAACCGGCTCTGGATCACAACTATTCCATCCTGCGATACGCTGACCGTGTCAAGGCCGTGGGCAAAGGCGCCCGGTTTCAATACAGGTGAGGTCCTGTCAAGTATATGGCAGCCATTGCTGGGTGAAGAAAACGTAAGGGCTGACAACTGCTAGTAACGATAACATTGTCGAAGAAGTTGTTATGACTTCGAAAAATTCGAAAATACTTAATGCGCTTTTTGAACGCTTGATAATGATAAATTAGGTCAGATTTCGTTTTGAACATTGGCAATTGCGTTCTAGTTTTTATCTTGCGATTAGTGCTGGCCGGAAGACTTGTTTTATGTCTTTGTGCTTAATGACCATGTGCTTAAACTGTAGCGGTTGATTAACTGCCCAGTGGGTTAATTACACTCCCAAAGTTAAAAACGCACTGCTAAGCCTCAGGTCAATGACCCTGCAATTGAGCTCTAGAAAAAATTATGTACTTTGCGCCCTGCCCTAAACAGCCAGTCTTTCGGCATGCACTTAAATCACTTGATGTAACTGGACATTAAAAGATTCAGTTTATGAACTCGCCTTCGGCTCGTTCATAAACTGAATCGTTAATGCCACTCATGCATAAAACTATATTAATTCTAGCGATCTTATAGTGCAGCAGAGCGGCCGTGGTGGTGACACCGGTCTATGTTTGTGTTCCGCCTGCAGGCTGGAGGCGCAGGCGCAGGCGGGTCGCGGCCGCTGGGGCGGGGTCTGGTCTGCTCCCCGCTCCTACAGCTTCACCCACCAGCTGGTCAACCAGACGGACGTGCAGCTGGAGCGCAGGTTCGACAACTGGAAATACGAATGGAGAGCCTGCAGGTATGCGTGTGATGGCAGAGAATCCAACGTGTGACACTGTGCTTATTCACAATATGGATGGGATCGATGTGGTTACGTTTTGGTAACAAGTTAACAACTAACATCTGCGTAGATTGCTCATAATGCTCATCCCCATATGTATTTCGCATAAATCGCACATGATTGCCCCAGTTTGTACGTACCTGAGGCTATGCTATACTGGTAGTGGTCGGTTATGTACAATATGGATTATATACAACGTTTCACTTAATGTAGGAAGACAATGTAGTTTTAAGAAGCTGCTGTCTGCTCAGAATCTATGGTTGAAGGAACGGCCATGAAACAAAATAAAAAAGATCCGGCCTGCACCTGCACACGCACATGTTGACACCTGTATTCACTTGTTAGTCCGGTGGTTGCCTGTCTGACCAGCTGGCCGTGCTGTTTTCCCGGCAGCAACGTTTGCCGTGGGTGAACGCTGGCGGGTACGCGGGCGGGAAGGCGTTGCTGACCACTTCTGACCAGTGGCGCTCCGGGTCGTTCTGGGGCACGCTGGTGACGCGGCCCCGGCAGCGCGCTACCCGCCACAGTCCTGGTCATGTTTTGTGTATCCGGCTCAGCCGCCCAGCACTCCCCGGCACCGTCATTACTGGCTGAAGAGCCGAGGAGAGGGTTTCAGCTAGAGAAAACCGTGCGTCTTCCTTGGCTGGGGGAGGACCAACTAGTTAGAGCATGGACCGTGCTCTCTGGCTGAGGGAGGAGCGGTCAGCTAGAGCACGTACGTGCTCTCCTGGCTGTGAGGGGAAGGAGCGGTCAACATATAGATCAGGCTGAGCACCGTTGCTCTCTGGCGAAGGACAGGTGAAGCAATAAAAAGGGAGGAGACCGCGCAGCTAAAGAGAAGCACCTCCCCTGTGCTCTTCCCTGGCTTAGAGGGAGTGAGGGGGTCAGTTAGACACCGTGCTCTCCTGGCTGAGGGAGGAGCGGGTCAGCTAGAGCACCGTGCTCTCCTGGCTGAGGGAGGAGCGAATCAGCTCAGCTCAGCTCAGCTAAGGATAACCTCCTCTTCTTTGGGACCGACAATAATTTACTTTCGGATATATAGATACTGAGCCTGCGCCGTCTGTATAAATAATATTTTCATGTTTTATATCTCACCGTGATTATATACTGTATTTATGTAATATACTGTATGAAAATTTTAGCGGCTGTATTTCGACTATTTTACTTGTCACGCTATTGTATACAAGTGACATGTTTACACTTGCGGATGGTCTGTACTCTGTAGTGACCTTACCTTGTGTATTATGCCAATCAGCACAAATCATACCTTCTGTGAGAAAGCTGAAGCTTTGATGGCAATGGGTGCAGTTTTAGCAGAACAACACGAAAAAAATTGGGATCTAGTTTAAACATCCTTGTAAAATACTTCTAGGGAAACAATCTGCAAGACGGTATAGGTAGTAGGTACTAGACTACTAGTGGTGTAAGATTCGGACATTTTCCAAATCATATCTGATCCAAAGTCCGATACAAGATAACAAGGTTGATCGAAAAGTGTCAATTGAGTCCAAGTGTTCGAAAATAGACATTTAAAAAGACATACTGCAGTTATATGTCTGCTGCAGCTCTTCTGTAACCATGCAATGGTTAGTTCAAACTGCAAGTGCTAAGGTTGTTACCTTATTAATTGTACCCTTTCATAACAGATTCTATTATTTGTTTTCCAGTCTATAGCTATTCTGCTTAAGGAAAATAGTCACCTCACATGGGTTTTGAACTGAGATAGCAGTTTTGTAGCCCGTGTTGAAAACCCTTAACTGCAAGTTTTCTGTACTTAGAAGGCTCTCCAGCCGAATATATTTGACTTTTTGTCGAAGGAATGTGGGCCATGGAATAAAGAATGTCAAGAACGTGGGCTTTCGGGAGGCTATGCAGTAATCTTACGCGACTACTTTCGAATCTGATTGGCTGAGCCATTCGATTATTTCGTTTGAAGTTACAGAGCACGCATATAGTTTTGATAAAATGAATAGCGTACTTCTTTCTGTCCTGAATCGGCGCGATGTATGGCTATTTTTGACAAGATGAAAAGAAGTTGTATTTCAAAATATAATCAAATCGTGTTTGATAAAAACAATCCAAGGTGAACTATTTCCTTTAATTGTTTTGTTATTTATCTGGCGGCCATTATTGTTCATTTCAAATTATTTGTGCAAACTAGCAGCCTAAAAATGTAGGGACATAAAGTGAAAAATGCATCTATAACTGCCTGTAAGATGTACAACCTGTAAGGTATAAGGACAATGTGTGATTTATGATCTTTATGCCTTGACCGATAATTGTCCAAAACATATGTGGCTGACCCACCGAAGTCCAAATAGAAATCGGACTATTTTCGGACGTCCAAAGTTTTGGATTTCGATTTACATCACTAGTAGTTACTCACTATGCTGTGCGACATTCCACAGTGTTCCGCTTTCGCCTTTCACAACCATGCATTGTGATTGATAATATTATTGTGTCGTTGTTAAGTGATGCCCTTGGTTGGTACAACATGTATTACCTGGGACTGGTAGTCATTAATTTTACTTTTTATTGTATTTTTAATTTGTAACAAAAATACACATAACGTTTAAAAACGTTATTAGTTTTTTTTTTCTCTCTCTCTCTCTCTCTCTCTCTCTCTCGCTCTCGCTCTCGCTCTCGCTCTCGCTCTCGCTCGCTCTGCTGGTCTCTTATGTACATAAACTATATTTGTATTTGATTTCGGAGTGAATCTGTCAGCCTATCAGTACAACGCTAGTTTTGTGTCAGTAAATGTCAGTCGAGTGAATGTTTTCTTTTTCTTCTTCACTCCATCGACCTGTTATGATTGTCCAAAAGCAAAAAATAGTATAACGTTTATTTCAACAACACAATTGACGCATGCATCAGACATTCTGAGTATATCAACAGGCAGAACAGGCATCGTTCATAACATCAGTGATCAATAACAAAGATATTAACAAACACTTGACACACTGACGCTTGGTTATGACGCTCTAACGTCCCCCTACTGAGAGCTGGCACTTACAGGTTGGGGAGAGGCAATGCAACAAGGATGGCGACATTTGCATGGATAAAAAGGCACTCTAAGGGGCTGGACATGCAGGATAGAATACATTTCATGATGGTTTTATATCAAAGCGGATCCAGACCCTGCTCCGGGTACGATGTTAGGCTGCTCGAATCTAGCCGAAGTTTCATGTCGTTTTCTCTTTTGTCCTTGTCAGACTGTCGCTTGCCAAGGAGGGAATCTATCTCAGAGTCGAGGGTCTCTTGCGGGCCGCCGAACAGTTTCATTAGCTCTGCTCGGGCTTGTTGAAATATTTTGTTAACACGAGGTGCAGCCAGGGCCCGTTTTACGTCACTTGATTGATGATTAGGCACGTGAATAGCTTTGCGAACCGGCCGAGATGCTTCGTGCAGGGGCGCCAGATTTTGGCTGGCCTCGGCTGTTCTTCCCTGGTCAGCCTGGTCATGCAAGGACAATTCAGCGGAGGAAAAAGGAGAAACTACGCTGCGTTTAACAGCCGCAACCCTATGCATCCATGAAGGCAGCTCGGCATAATCGTAATCATATGCGTCTGCCACGGATAGTATATCTGCTTGGATCATGCGGCGATGCTTTACTGATGTGGGAGCTTGTCCTACAGTAACAGAGCCGATGCCGCTTTGGTTTGACGCATTTATTGGCTTCTGATCAACAAATATTTTTAGATTGACTCCGATGGGGTTGTTCGGCGATGTCAGTGGCGTACCATTGCTTTTGTTCGGTGCGGAAAGATAAAACGTTCCAGCATCGTATGTATGACTTTGCTCAAAATTTTTAGGTTGTAAGCGCAAGGTCTCATCAACAGTGTTCACAGTTTTCGACATTTCTGAATGCAAGCTAGTTTTGGGCAGTGGTTGTAAATTTCCTATGATTCTTACTTCAGGAAAGCGTTTTCCATCGCTTATGTTGTCAATGGCGCTCAAGTCTCGTGTGAAGTCTTTGCCTATTTTTTTAGAACGGCTACTTTTTCTTTTTCGATCAGATGATTTTTTAGTTAAATTTGGAGGCGTATCCGTTTTCGGTGGCTCTAAGCCTGATGGATCGCGGATCGCTTCAGTTTTTGGATTCTGAACGACCTTACTGACCGTTTCCGAGGTGATTTGAATTTTTTCTCCAGCTTGTGACTTTTTATCTGCATCGGGATCAGGTGCCTTCTGTTTGGGCATCTCATCAAGAGGAGCATTTTCTGAGGGCATGTCATGCTGCAATGCAGAGGGATCTCTCAGATTAGCTGGACCATTTAATGTAGAATTGGGCGAAGCAGTCGCACCAGGAGCGGAAGCTGAACTATGCGCAGAACCACCACTTACAACTGCCTTTCCGCCTGGGGGATATCGTAGCTCCTCTTCAACTGGGTGTGCGGGGTCACCTTCGTCAACTTTAATATCCTCATCAATGGAAACTCCATTTTGATCTGCTCCACTTGAGCCATTTGAGCCTGAACTAGCTTGTTCTTGATTTTGATTTCCTGGGCTAGGCGGTGGTGACTGGGTGGTGCCTGAGTCCGGTGGAAAGTGGAGTTTCTTTTCCACTGGAGCCGAAGAATCACCTTCTTCAACTTTTACATCTTCATCAATGGTTACCCCCTCATCTGTTTTACCTGTTCCCGTTTGCTGGCCTGACTCGGGAGCAGCGGGGGACTGCGTTGGACCCCCTGCGCTATTCGGAGATTCACCAGTTACAACTGCCTTTCCGCCCGGGGGATATTGTAGCTCCTCTTCAACTGGGTGTGCGGGGTCACCTTCGTCAACTTTAATATCCTCATCAATGGAAACTCCATTTTGATCTGCTCCACTTGGCATTTGAGCCTAACTAGCTTGTTCTTGATTTTGATTTCTGGCTAGGCCGGTTGGTTGACTGGTTGGTGCTGAAGTCCGGTGGAAAGTGGAGTTTCTGGAGAGAAGGCGAGACCTTCACTGGAGCCGAAGAATCACCTTCTTGAACTTTTGACCCATCTTCAATCAATGGTCACCCCATCATTACCTGTTCCGTTTGCTGGCCCGACCGGTGAAGGCAGCGCGACTGTGCTGGACCCTGTGGAGGTGGTGGCTGATCTTGGGGCTGCACCGGACTTTGCACAGGAGTCAGTTCAGAGGGCTGCCCGGCGGGCTGCAGCGGCGGCTGCCATGGCTGCTGTGGTGGCACAGCAGGTGGCTGCACTGGGAGCTGACCCTGAGCAGGCTGTCCCTGAGGAGGAACAGGAGGAGGTAAAATAGCCTGTCCCTGAGGCAATTGTCCAGGGGCAGAACCTTGCAGCGGGGACTGACCCTGTGCTTGCAGTGGCTGTCCCTGTGCTGGCGCAGGCTCTATAGGTAAGTCAATCTTTTGGACTGTTTCAATTTGTTGTTGAGGGACCTGTGGCGACCCTGGGGACGGTGGTTGCAGGGTTAGGTTGGCCGACCTTATTCGGTTCTGTCTGGTCCTGTTGCTGTTTGTTTGGGCTGCAGGAACTTAGATATGCAGGTGAATTCAAAGGAATTTTCTTTCAGCTTCCACAGCGTGATGTTGCCATTCCTTTTCCATCCACTTGCACATCATCCACCGCTTTTGGACTTCCTGACGCGTCATAGGTTAAGTCAATCTTTTGGAACTGTCTCAATATATTGGTTCAGGTGTGGCAGACTGAGACTCTGTGAACCGCTTTGCTTTGCTGAGGTGCTTGGATTCTGACGGTGGCCGCAGGGTGATTCTGTGGTGATCTATTATTTGTGTCTTCCGGCGGTTTATGGTGCCTTGATTGTCGCCTGTGACCTCACTCCTCTCCCGGTTTCCTACATCTGCTAGACGGACATGGCAGCTCGTTTGTGCGATTTCACGTTTAAACTGGGGATCATACCGACGTGACCAATGAAGATTTGATCTAGTTAATTTAAGAGACCTTCGGACCAATGGAATGCACCATTTAAATGTGACGTTCTTGAACTTTTTCCATGACTTCACGAGCTTATATAATCCTAGCAGGTTTGGGGTTGAGAACCTTGAAGGATTCTGGTTCAACATATTGGTAGGCGGAACAGGAGGAACTCGAGGATAGTGCAGCATCTCACTTAACAACGTGAATACCTAAAACAAGAACAAACACGTCAAGGGTACTCAAACACATGCACAACTAAAGCAAACACAAAAACAAAACAAAAATAAAACAAGAGTCAGAAGCACCTACGTGCCACGTGAAAGACACACGCGCCGGAATTAGCGCACATCGGGCTGCCACGCGCCGGACCCATACAATAGCGCCAATCAACGGAAACCGTTAGCGGGGAAGTCGAAACTCTCTGGCTGTGACGAGGGATCATCGGCACTCTCGAAGATGAAGTCATCGTCCGGGAGCACACTTACGGGGTGGACTTTGGACTCGGCAGCCACGACGCCGGCCGGGAGGGTGTCGATTTGCGTGCCAACCACGCCGATGTTCCTGTTCAGCTCGTAGTAGTCGGGTGACTCCTGGCAGCGGACGTTGAACCACCAGTCACAGGTGAAGTAGCGCTGGTTAAATATGGTGCCGTTGGGACACAGGAAACCATCCTGCTGCTTGTTGTGGCATACCCAGAATGCCTAGAAAAAGAAAATACAATGTCAACTGTAATGTGGGACTTGGCGCATGTATGAAACAGTGGAAAAGGAAGTAATGTCATTATAGCCGTTTTCACGAAGGATTTATTTTTACCCGGTAGTACCCGGTAATATTTCGTGGGTTTTGGGTAATTGAGTCTAGGAACACGGCTTTTCCCAGATTTGTGTGGTATCAATTGAAACTTTATGAATTCATAACAATTATCTGCTCTTACAATGCGAAATTTCCCGTTAGTTTTCTTCGTTTAATCAAATTCACGAACGAATATTACCAGGTACTACCGGGCCGGAAGTACCCGGTAGTAGTACCGGGCCGGAAGTACCCGGTAGTACCCGGTAATATGTGTTTATGAATTTGATTGTACAAATAAAGCTAACGGGAATTTTGCATTGTAAGAGCAGATAATTGTACTTGAATTCATAAAGTTTCATTGATACCAAAATATCTGGGAAAAGTCGTGTTCCTAGACTCAACTACCCAAA
This sequence comes from Semibalanus balanoides, assembly GCA_014673585.1. Classification (NCBI taxonomy): domain Eukaryota; kingdom Metazoa; phylum Arthropoda; class Thecostraca; order Balanomorpha; family Balanidae; genus Semibalanus; species Semibalanus balanoides. The sequence goes on from VOPJ01000502.1 coordinate 38,514, forward strand.
ACGCACGAAATATTACCGGGTACTACCGGGTAAAAATAAATCCTTCGTGGAAATGGCTAATGACAAGATCAAAGAACGAAGTAAATGCAAGACACTTTAAACAGTTTAAAGTTTGTTTATATTTGTTTTTAATGCTCAAGAAAGCAAAATCCTATGCGTTTTTAATTTATCATACGATATAGTATTCGGCACATCATAACCAATTTTCTGGCCGCAACGAATCCGTCTTGAGTAATGATACCAGATATAGACTGTACCTATCGGAGCCGTGGACAAATACAACACGCCTCAACACTCAAGAGATCACGCTACTTGGGTACGGTGAGGTCGAACAGGATCTAACCGGTCGAGCTAACAGACGAGTTTAAGCTACTCGTATGACAAATGACACTAACAGCATCAAGCACCTACGCATTTAATATTACCTGGCAGCGGGCTTCCTCAGAGGTATCGGCGAAGAATCCGTCGTACTCCTGGTTCGCATCGAATCCGGGCAGGAACCCTTCACCAGGAACCGGTATCGATTAGCGGCTTCCGATAGACTCGGGCAGCCCACTCATGCCGCTCCATTGGTGCCCTCCCCCTTCTCAGTATCTTCCTGCTGGCACAGAGAGGGCAGGGATTCTGCCTCCGCTGACTAAGCGCGCCTCCTCGGTCGGGCAGCGCCGCCTCGACAGTACCTCCTCCTTCGTCTCCGCGGCTCGGGCTATATCCAGGTTCGCGGAGACCACCGGCCGGGCACCTCCACGCGTCTGCCGCGCCGTACTGTCCCTCCGCGCCCACGACCACTCCTCCGCTGCTATCCCCTAGCCCAGCACGCTCAGCGGCACGGCATCTTCCTCGCCACCCGACTGAGCGCTGTTACGCTCGAATCCGACCACGGTCTCGGGGTACCTGTTGACAGCACCCACGCCAATTTCGCCTCCGTTTGTTGACGCCAGCGGCGGAAGGCCGTCGAACACGTTGTCCAGGCTGGGACGACGTGCAGGGACGCCCTGGCCGGTACTTCCCACGACCTGCGGCCTAGGAGAGCGGAAGCCGGTCGACGGACCGGAGCTGATGTCGTTGCTGCCAATGGGCGGGCTGCGACCGCCTGTGGTGAGGTCAGTGATCCGGAGGTCGATCTCTTCCAGAGGTAATGGCTGAGGGACCGGCTGGCGCGGTACAGCGCTGCTGATGCCGCCGCCTCCTGGCACCTGCCGAGGCACGTTCACTGGAGCCGGGGCTGGAGCGGGGATCACAGGTACCGGCAAGACCAACTTGAACTGCACAGGCTGCTGAACCAGTGGCTGCTCCAGCCGCTCTCGTCGAACCGACGGGTTTGGCTGCTCTCGTGGAACGACCACCGGGAACGGTCCCGGGTTGAATCCAGCGCCGGCGCCGTAAACGTTTGACCCGCGAGCGACCAACGGCTGACTGCTCTGTGGTTTGCCTCTGGAGCTATGGGTGAGAAACACGCCTGAAAACACGCAAAGGTAATTAGAGACATAACAAATGCAGCATTGATGCACCGTTGCGAACGATTAACGCTATGCGATCGTGGCGCTATGGTCAAATTCCGATACAATAGAGTTAAGCAAAACTTGGCCTCAAATATCGATTGTTTGAAATTAGTTAAACCTTAAGCATGGTCATGAACAGCACAGACTCAACTTTTTCAGCTGAGCCCAGAGTCGAACTGCTTCAAACCATGTTTTACCCTTTCAACCATATTCGAAAATGATTGGCAACTCTAACTGCTATTCTAAAACAGGAGCTACGGTCTGTCTAAGGATATAAACGGCCTATTTTCGCATGTCAAATGTTATGGGTGCGTTAAATGTTGTCACATAGGCTCACCTGCTAAAAAGATGACAGCGTGAAGCTTCATACCGTCCTGCAACCAAAGACAAGAGTCAGTACGTGATTGGAACTCAGATTAATTAATTTATGTTTCTCTTCTTACGTAGAATTACAATCTATATAACACTGGAATGCACACCGATAAGACGTATATTGATTTGTGTGTGAATCTATTTGCGCACATAATATCTCTTTATAATGTTGGATAACAGCAAATGCAATACAAATGTGTGCACTCATCTATTATGAAAGTATTTATTCACATCTAATGTCTGCATGATATTGAAATAGATCATGTGCATTACATTTATATTTGTTTGAGGAGAGGAGGAATGCACTTTAAATCATGGTGAACAGGTTAAGGCCTTGACTGGAAGGAACACATACCAGAGCGGCTTCTAGTAATCTTCATCTTGTGGCAGGGAAACCTTCAGGATGGTCAGGAACATTACAGATCTACACATGTTCGTACAAATTGGCAGGCATAGTTGCCAGGTGGGTCAAGAAAACGCATCTTACGTATCTTAAAACAATTTAAACCAGCCAAATGTTAATCCCAAAATGACGCAAACAGTAAAGGTACACTGCAGTCCACACAGAATGGCAAGGACAATGAAGAGTGGGTTGCTGTATTGTGATTTCTCTGACTTGCTCCCAGACACTTTTTCGCAACTTGCTTTCATAACCCGCATTTGCAAAGCTGATTTTGCTAACATCTATTACAGTTAGTAAAAAAGTACATTTAAGCTATCAAAGCTAACTCGTTAACTTTGTTCAAGACGGTGATTACAATAGTTTGTCGTTGCACAAATGCGTCAAATAGGACAAGTTGTGCATTAAGTCTGCTTATCTTCGAATTCTGCACGTAGCAGAATTGAAAAATGATTTTAATCTAGACCGCACGTGTTGATTTTGCTTCTGCATCCCCTGCGATTGATTAAAGGTAAGATATATGTCGTCACTAACCATGTCAATCGACATATAAATTGCACCGCACGGCTGGTTACAATATAATGATTTAGACAAAATAACAATTTATTAAGTATAGCCGGAACCATGAAAGCACAGATGACATGCTAATTTGCTGGTCCTTGCGGAATACCATCTGTAGCTTGTTACGTCGATTTTTTCCATGAACTTGGGAAACATTTAACAACTGTAGACCACTGATGTGCTGGACAACGTTGCAAATTTAATGATAGGACTTGAAGCGAATGTTTCACCTTTCTAAAAATTGTAAAATATACACCGGTTGAAGTACAACATTCGCAGTAAGTGCTGCAGAAAACGATGGTGATATTTGTTTCTCGAAAAGTCACTCAACTTAATAAGAATTAAGATTGTTTATATTTGGGACAATGACATTATTAAGCTATAGAGTTATAGAGAATAGGCACAATCTTTGTAGACAACTCTGGCGACTTAAATACAGACAAGTATTATGTTATCGTACTCGCAACAGATATTTCAGTCAATGCTCGAGAAATGCTAGTGTTTTTCTCCCAGGACCAACAATCTTGAAGTCGTTATCAGGCAATCAGCGGTGGCACTAGCTTAGACGCATTTAGCAAATTATAAATTAAATTGCTTAGAAACAGTACAGTTTCGGGGAAAATGGTTTAAGAAATCTAGACATTTCAATAACGACCAAAGATAATGGCTATCTCAGTTCAAAGTCAATACAAAGGTGAAACATTCCCTTCAAAAGAATACCAGGATAAGGTCTTATTTACAAACAGTAAATGCAAACAGTAAATGCAGTTTAAGTACAGCAAAATTGCGTTTGTAGTTCGGTAACAATTAGACTGAGCTTTCTCATACGACTTGAAAACATATCACTCATGTTATCTTTTTTACCGCATAAATTTGTGCATATATTTTTAAAAACTACAATGAACACTTTAATTCCCACAAGTTTTCGGATAAGAGCTTAAATTTCATAGCTCACATATAAGACAACATTTCATTTGTGCAACAAAGCACTTTGAAAAAGACAGATTCTTACCGTATAATAGGTACAATCCTGTGGGTTTTGTTCCACTCGGCGCACAATCAGCCTCCTGCACTGCGCACAGTTAAAGTTCTTGCTCACAACGATATGGCTGTGCTCACTCGCAGCGCGCGCACGTGAATGTCAGCAACACTTCCACGCAAACCTTTATACACATACTTTCTCTGCAGTTTTGGAGTGCGATGGCTCGAGCGAATCCCTTTTACTTTCGGTTGGAGTGAGCAGCCGGCCGGGCCGCAGCGGTCAGGCGCGCGCGCCGGCGGCCGCTCCCCTGTTCGGCCCACCAAATAGGAAGACCAGGCCACACTCCTGCAACGCAGAGCTCTGAACGGATCGGACTTCGCTTTAATTTCACTCTATACCTAAGAAGAGTATAGTGGTTTTAAAGTTTTAGTTGTACTTATCCTGCTCACATATTTAAGCGAGAATATCTTCGCAATTGAACATTAGCCGGCGCTTTTGACAGGCGTTCTCAGCCGAAGGAAGTTGCCTGATGGGGTTAAATAATTCACCTTTAGTTATCTCCCGAGCAAATAATCGCATCGAAACACACAAGACAGTGATATAAAACTCTTAAATGAGACACTTCCAAGGCAAGTTCAAAATGCTCAAAATATGGTCACGTGACAGCTCAGTCAGATCAAATATCTAAATGTAGGAAGTTGAGGTTTCAGGACACATTTGTTTACTTTACTTTATATTATAGTTAATCAGAAGAGGCGTTGACACATACATATTTATGAAAGGACAGCCACTGCCTTTAAAGGGACACTTAAAGCCACTGACTTTAAAGGGACACTGCCTCTTCCGGATGATATCGCAAAAAACATGCTAAAACAAGTCTAAGGGACTAAAATAGTATTTTTAATCGTCCTCTTGTGCTCACCAAAGCAGCGCAAATACAAAAATATCATTTATTTCATTTGTCATAATAATATAAAAACGGTTTGTGATTTCTACACACCACTAGATAATATGGCAGCGATGAGGCCAATCAGCGCATTTCAGACAATTCCATTTAAACAACACTGAACAGGGAGTACCTTAAAACAATGTAACAATCTAATACCACAAAACCGTGAAAAAAAACGCATCAATTAGATGGAGCTTAAAATCCCTCGATAAAAGTCCAAAAACCCTTCAAGAAACAAATATTTCCTTCATCTAACAAATATTTTCTTAGCCTATGATTGAGCTCTGAATCAGGCATAACAAGACATAAAGTTTCTGACATTACAAATTCTGGTAGAGTGCTAAGTAAAAGAAATCACCAATTTCCCATATTCCACAAGCTGAATTAATTGATTTTTGTACTAGTTTGCGGATCTCAAGCTCATTGCTGGAAGAAAACTGAAACTTTGGAAACGATGATATTGCCACTGGCATGCGAAATAAAAAAAGACTTCATTGTACTTATCAAATCCGGTTGTTCTTTAACATATCAAATTTTACTTTGAACGGACAGTGTCCCTTTAATAGCGCCTTTGTTGTGTCGGGAACCAAGCAGGTGGTTCTGGCTAAAACACAAAGACATGTATCAAGGTATCGTATCAAGGCAATCGTATTCGAGACATTTGAAACTTGCAGGATTTCATACCTGGGCACAGGATTTCATACCTGGGCCCCAGGTGACCCTGGTCGGAAAGGGTACGCCTGACTCTTGGATGACCCGAGTCATCCATGGGCTGTCTCTGTCAGCCTTGTCGGAGAGAGATCTGAGGATTCTGTCCCACAGCCTGAGGAAACCCCAAAAAATCACCCCATGACCTTTTCAGAACTAGCAAAGACCCTTGCCGTCGAACATAAGATAAGACCCTCTGAGACCCAGCAAAGACACTCAGACTGACGTAGGGCTCCTGAGGCCTTGCAAGGGCCCTGTTGACCTAAACACTTTATCATACAACTCAAAACAGCTGAGTGTTCCGGTCTACTAAACCATCCAAGGAAACCTCAAGCTAACCAAGGGCCCCTCAAGCCGACCTTAGGCCGACTGAGGTCTCTCAAGCCAAACGAATGCCCCCCCCCCCCAAGCTGACCGAGGGCCTCATGGTCTGTGGTGGTTTGTAGTTGCCGTGCCGCCGGCCGTGCTCGGGTGCCGGCCGCGTTCGACCCGCGGCAGCCGAGACTATCATGGGTGCCAAAACCCCAAGCCCAACCCTGCCGAAACCCATGAACACCAAGCCCAGACCTAGACCAGACCCATTCAAATTCATAATACTGATACACATGCCAATTGGGGCCCATTTAGACAAGGCAGATGATTATTTTCACAAAATTCGCAACCATTACCTAGCATGTTGCACTTCATAATATTAACGATACAATAATATTAGGCACCTGTTGTTGCTGCTGATTTGATTTTTTCGAACACTTTTGGTCAACATTATCATTATTGGGTCAGACCTAGAAACAGACATTGCGTTTAAAAAATATTTACTGCCCCTATTACTACCACGTTTTATTGTTGTCATATAAATGCCCAAATTCTATTGTTTATGTGTTCTATATCATAATAAAAAATAACCACTTAGCGACATTATTCCAAAATGCCATACCCATGCCCGCCCAGTACCCATGAAAAGTAAAAAATGCAAACCCAACCCAGACATTTGGAAGAATTGAATGGGCACCCATGGGTGCACCCAGCCCATGATAGTCCCTGCGCGGCAGGCGGCCGGCCATGGCCCGCGGCCACCGGCCATCACGTGACCTGGCTCGGCTCCTGGCCCTATGACCGTGGGCGGGCCGGCCGGCCGACAGTTGACCGGACGGGGATCTCGCGGCTGGGCGCGGGACCGAGTGTTTTTTGTTGTGTTGTCTGCGAGTTGATTCTTCATAAACGTCAATATGTACTTCTGTCAGTGCAACGTGTATTTGGGTGACGCTCTCACATGGTCCAACAGTGGGCCTCTTCAGGCCGACAGAGGGCCATCAGGCTGTCACATGACTACTAAAGCCTACCGAGACCCCTCATGCCGACCAAGGGCCTCTCAATTTGACCGACACTCCTCAAGTCGACTGAGCACATGCAAACTGAGGGACCGTCAGGACGACAGAGGGTTCCTCAGGCCATCAGAGGGCCCCTCAGGCCGACAGAGTCCCCTCGGGCTGAAAGGGGCCCCTCGGCCCAAGTTGTACTACCAAGTTGAAAGAGGTCGAGTAATTTGGAAGTCGAAAACAACACATTGGCATCCTTACTTATATAGTATTGAGAACTATTCTTCATTAAAAGGAATGTTTCACCTTTCTGAAAGTTGTCAAATATACGCCCAATGTAGAACAAAATGAAGAAGTGCCGCTGAAAACGATGGTGATATTTGTTTCTAGAAAAGTGACTTAGCTTTATAATAATTAAGCTTTTAAAGTTTGGGACAATGACTCATACTTGATTGACGTCATTTTTCCAGTTCCAGCTATAGAGAATAGGCACAATCTTTGTAGACAATTTTAGTGCACTTGAATACATAGGTAAACATATTTTGTATTATCCCTGGGCGGGTCACTGAAACAGTCGACCGACCCCCGTATAATAGCCCTGGGAACAGGATGAGAGTTCCAACACTAGCACCATCATGGGTGTAGGAGCGGGAAAAAACATTGGTGAAGGATAGCATCGCTGAGGCACATAAAGTTAAAAGTGTCCTATGATAGCCCTGTCACACTTATGTTTCCATACTTTTATCATGGAGTGGAAAATTCACTAAACAAAATGGAAGTTGAAGGTGGAAAATTATTGACATCTGGGGGTCACTTTTCACCCAAATCGACAATTTTGGGGCACTGAGGCAGGCTAATTGTAGGGTAAGGTAGACAATCTCGGTGACTGGGGGGGGGTCAATTTCCTCCCCAGAGACTATGTTCAAATGCCCACTAAAAAAAAAAAAATCTTCCCCTATCAGATACAGTTATGGCGCTTGGTTGGTGAGTACAATTTTAACCCGGGATTGGGTGGTGTGTTTAACGCCCCCTGCCGTTTTTTCGTTAGAACTTAATAACGATTAAAGCTATCAACGTGAAACTTCGAGT
>VOPJ01000503.1:0-43556 GCA_014673585.1 Semibalanus balanoides
GTGAGTCGTGGCGGTCACGTGACCTGATCAGCTGGGACCGGCCGACTGTGAGGCGGTGGTGTGAGTCACGTGACCTCAAGTTGCGTAACCAACACCGTAAAAGGGAAGACAGGGTTGTGCGTCGATGCGCGCTGACTAAATCCGACGACGCGGAATTGTATAAATGTAATTCTGTATTTTTACGACATACCTAGCCAGCAATAAACTTGAGCATAGATCGGGCACAATGGGATTAAACCATTGTGCCCGATCAGTGTCAAACTCAATTGGCTGGGTAATTTGTGTGTGTAAATTTTCAGCTACATCAAAGGAGTAGCTGCGAAGAAATACAACTCTGAAAACCATGTTTACGGTTGGGCCGCTCATACATAACTGTTTATTTCTAGCTGACGGAAGACCTCAAGTCCGCTCGGTATAACGGGAAGGACCGAATTCTTACAACTTGATGTTTATTGCACTTCAATAATTACAATATTTTTGTTGGAGTGATAATAGCCGTTTTCACGATGGATTATTGCGCTGGAAAGATTCTGAATCGGTCTGAATCTGAAATGTTTTAAAATGTTTTGGTAAGCAAGTTTTAGTATATTGATCAATTTCTAAACTACACAACTTCTACATGCAATTTTTGTCTTGAAATGTCTCTCAGAATTTTGAAATATGTTTGTGAGAATATAATATATTATAAAATTGCGGTTTGGTGGTGAATAGCAAGATCATTATGTATAGGTTAGTTGTGATCTCAACCATCTGAATCTTTTCAAATGATTCAGAATCATTCAGAAACATTCTGTGCCGTGACACCACAGTTGATGCATGATGAACTAGCCCAATGCAATGGACTAGCAGATCGATTCTAGCACATCATAGCGCAATGCACAGACCGACCTGTGATCTGTGATGCTGACAGATTTAGCAACTATTTAGTATGACGGTATGCTTAACTGAACGAATGGACTCTAGACGCATATGTTCTTAAAAATAGTTAATTTTGTATCACAAACTTGTTTGAGGTCAATTCATGTTGTTTTCCAAAACTATTGAATAGTGCTAACAAATATATCCTAAATCAGTGAGTTATTTCTTGGAATATATCATGTACTAGAACCTGCATACCAAAACATTTTAAAACAATTCACATGAAGATTTAGGATCTTTTCAGCGCAATAATCCTTCGTGAAATGGCTAAGACAAATGTAGGCAAATCTGCAAGGATTCCGTGTATGATTGGCTAGACAGCTTCCTGTCTATAATGGTGCCCGATGGCTGGTCGATATAACTATTTTTCCAACAAACCACCCTTGCACGTCTCGTGTAAACCTCATGTGACCCTGTGTGTTGTATGAAGAGTCTGGACTGTTACAAAGACTTCGAGATAACATTTTTTTTTATCTATTCGCCCGACAGATGCGTTATAAGCAGATCAGTTGTATACTTCCTAGGGATGACACCACTCATGCTATATTACTGAACACACCAGAAATAAAAACATAGAAGTTAAACAGGAATTTCATGATCCAGTGGCGTTGTAAACAAAACGTGACCAGACATTTTGCTGGTCATAAATGCATGAAAAGCACCACCCATTCTACTTGAATCCCAATTATTCCAACCCTACCCTCAGCGGCGCATTTGTCACACAGTGCGTCACCTTCGCCACAGTGCCCTGCGGCAAATAGAACGGCCCTCTCCATACCTGACGCACTCACTTATAACAAATCGTTGGGAAACTGGGGGTGTCCTTATCGTCGGCAAACTGCCACCAATAATCCGCGGAGACGAGTCAGAACAACTCGGGTCATTCTGGCGATAGACAGTGGTGCTGGGATGTGCGGGTTTGTGTGAAATTATAACTAGTCTTGTACAATCCTTAACAAACTACTGGTCAAAATGAGAATGCTGAATGGGGAAATTTAATTTTCATTTAAACAATTATGGTAATAAGGATTTGTTGTTCATAGCTAATTTGAGCATGTAAATGTGCAGTGAGCCATATGCAAATATCTTACATCTCATACCCTGCATCTAATTACGCTAGCCTCTTGATATTGTGATTGCAGTTATCCATGCCACCTAACCAACTTCACAAATGCATGACCAGTAGTATTCGGTACTCCTGTAGTAACGCTGATAGTAGTTGAACTGGTTGTAACAGAGAACAATACAAGGTCGAAGGTCACGACTTCGAACTTTGTGTAGCATGAAGTGCTTCTGCGTCTACAACCAGCACTGAACGCTGCCTGTCATTGTTTCGAGAACAATAGATGTATTGCTGAACACGTTTATAATATCGACAAGTTAACCCGCGCCGGGCCGGTGCTTGGCGTCACCTTCCCCGGGCCGTGGAGTGGTGTTTCTACACCCCCCCCCCTCCTAACTCGGCTTCTATTGAGTGGAACCTAGACATAAACCAAAAATACATTTCGAGAGCTCGTTAAAAGGAATTTGGAAACTATTTGAGTGCTTTTCAGGTCAATATTAGGGTCACCAGAGGTCATCAAATGTCAGTTTTTTCCAGATTGAGGACATAGCTCCAGATACCCCCAATTATCTCGGAAACTATATGATAGCTAGGAGAAAACGATTTAAGAAGCAAAAGATGGCTACTGAAATTTGAAATTGCATTTAGGTCCTCAAAATTGAGCTCAGATTAATAGTTTAGGCTCCAGAGGTCATACAAGGTAAAAAATGCAGTTTTGGGTAAAATATGTTTTCCTGAACAGCATTTTATCTAAAAACGATAGATAATTTATTTTAACACTATCATGTTTCTCTCTTCGAGTCGCTTTAAAACATATACATGATAACCTCGTAAGGTCAGCTTCAAAATTTGGCATCTGGTCAAGGTAATTTGGTGACCCAGATAGGTCATGTTGCATATGGGGCGACGCGCCAGACGATACAAATACAGTGGTGTCGTCTGCTCGTCTCTATCTTTATTCTATCAAGAGTTATTAGCAAATCATTGCTGATGACCTCAGATGACCTCCGATGACCTGGTAGATGACCTTGTCAGATGACCTCTGATAAACAATCGCACCTAGTTCATCCAGCATGAGCTAAAATAACATGTTTCTGAACGAATCAGCCTGATCCATTTTTTTCAGAATAGGAAGCCTTTGTTTATTTTCCCGTTCACTTATAATGGGGAGTCAGGAAATTCACCTGACCTTAGGTCACCGATATACAAAAAAAAATCCGCGATATACAACTTTAGGTAACCTTGCTCTTATGAAATATGGGAAGTACCAAACCGATCCGCCAAAAACTGTGGCTTTGGTGGAACCGCAAACGTTTTTGGAGGTAAACTGTATCATAATTTTGGATCTGTATTTTAGACTGTGTCAATGTCAATGTTTCAAACTGTATCATAATTTTGGATATTTGTGTTGCTAATTGACCTAGATATAGTCGTTTAAGCTTTATCGGCGGGTTCGGTTTCATCAGCGCAAGTTAACCCTCGCCACTTGACCTAGCCTAGTGACCTGACCTGACATGACCTATTGTCAAAAAATATCGAAGGCTGTATACAAAATGAATGAACAGGTGCTGCAAATTTGGCCGCGCTACGCGCCGCCGTTTTCCGGTATCCAGGAAAAGCCTGAGGGGGTTTAAGCACCCCCCGGCCCTGCGCGGGTTAATATTACAACTTACAGTGCTAACAAATAATCCGCAGTTACTAGTTAGTTTGTTGCTACACAGTAGCCTTGGCTGCTACCGTGCATACATATTATGTCCAGAGTTTGTGTTCCATTTATTTTATTATTTATTTACATGAGAACATAACCCACAGGCATTCATTCGAGGACCTGTTTCTTATCGCTGTACATAACAATAGCATCATTAACCCTATTCCCTGCGGGGTGCAGATTCTGCCCCCCCCCCCCGGTAGTTTCGCCCGCAGCTTCTAACCCTTACGTCATCGCTTGAAACTTCGGACTTTCCTAAATATGGAGTGACGCGGTTTTGTGGTGAAAATTGTTGAAAAAAAATCGGTCCATCAGAGCGGTCAAGGTGCATGTTTTTTGGGAGGTCGTTTCGAATGCGGGTGTGCGGCGCCATACCCTTCAGTAGTATGCGGTGGAATTAAAAAGCGTCAGAAACTATAGTCGATTGCTTTACAATCATACATAATTGGATATACATATTTGGGGCAGCAGGCGCACTCAGTACATAAAATGGGGCGATAATTCTCCCGTCAATTTAGGCCAACTGGTCAAATAAGCAAGAATGACAAAGGCGTTCCGCATATGGTCCCCCAGTTTTTGAGCCTAGAACCGCCTATGCACAATTTGTTTTACATATACACAAATAAGCAGCAACAAAAGCCCACATTGAGTTCCCACGTCCCAAACACTAAGGAAGCACATATTTCATCCAAAATCCTCACCACATTGTTTTTGATCCCTGAGTGCGCCTATGATTTTTCGTTTTTGTACTTGTCCCTTTCACACATTGAAGAACATGACATTGGAAGCTCAAAAAACGTGTTTTGCATGCAAATTGGTCGAATCACATGGCCACAATGACCTTTCAAAAAACACCAAATTTTTTGTATTTGTTGCCCCCTGGCCCCCAATTTAGAGCAAAAAAGCAATTTCTATATCCAAAAAGAAAGATTTCGTCACGACGAATCGAATGGTGTTCGTCCCATTGAAATCGGCCGAGCGGTTCTTGAGATCTCTGGGGGGCGGGGGCGGAATCTGCCCCCCCCGCAGGTTAACGTAATTCTGGCCGCCCGCAGGGAATAGGGTTAAGAATCATTAAAAATATAATTAATAATCACCGAACGGGATATCACATTTCCAAGCGATTCATTGGTAAAAAAGAAATTGTGATATGGCTCTAATTCCTCCATAACATTTCACAATTCAGAGCCTGTAGGTCCTCAAACGGCAAATCTGGACTAACAGCAGCGGATTTCATGGTTATTTGGTGATAACTGACACTAAAATCACTAACTGACGAAAATATACGACCATGATCAAACATTTGTTTTTCTCGAACTTTGATAATACAAAACTCGGAAAGGCTTGATTTATTAGATTAGCAGGAAACAGAAATTGCCTAGTGTCATAAATATTAAATTATAATAAGACAAAAGCAGCTTCTGATAAACTTACCTAGATATAGTCGTTTAAGCTTTATCGGCGGGTTCGGTTTCATCAGTGCCTGCGCAAGTTAACCCTCGCCTTATGCCTGACAGGCTAAAGTTCTTTTAGCATAATTTTGTACACATGCGGCACATCGTATAGAAAATTTCGGAATTTGAGTTTACAACAATTACAAGTATTCTGTCAAATTGTAATAATAATTGGTCAAGAAACATAGGAGATAATGACGCTGTAATGACGGCATGCAGGTAGAAAAACGGCAAATATTTGAAGATCGAAGAAAATATAATTTTGCAGCAAATTGCAAACAGAAGACGGTGAAAAGCCACAAAATGGAATTTTCTTTCAGATTTAAGATGGTTGTCTTGGAATTATAATTTATTTTTACCATTACAAATAAAAAACAACTCGAAAAATCACTACAAAATCAATATTTTCAAAGATGTTTGAACAACCGAATATATGTGAGACACATGATTATAAGCAATACCGTAACCAAATATAAAAGCAATATCCTTATTTTTGAAAGAGTGATTGCTCCCTAAATTTATGACGTCATTGTCTTAACTCATTAAAGGGACTGTCCCACCTTAACATAAGATTTGAGTTGAGATAGCCATTTTGCGTGTTGTGGCTACAGAGCCGAATTGAAGGATGCTATGCTCAGCCCGGGTAAAGATGTAATGGATGGTTAGAGGCGGCCCAACCCCATACTCGGCGACGGGCCCACGGCCCATATCACGAGGAGCTGGAGAGGAGAGCTGTGGCATGTCTATCATCTGGTACTGCTGTACAGGACCTCACAATGCACTATGTGGATACCTGCGTTGGTAGCGGAGCGCGACTGCTCATGTTTCAATGAGCCGATACATTTTATGTTGGTATAAACTGCTTGACTTATCAGCTCGTACTTGTTTCACCCTTTGGGGAAACTTGGACCAGATGTGCACCTAGTCCTCTAGTACCGATAAGAGCAGCGGTGTCGCCATAGCGGTGTTGTCCCAGTGTATGTCAGCCTCCAACCATAAGATTCGAGCATGTACGACTAATGGCTCATATCAGTTCGGAAATAAGTGTACGATCTGTTTATGAGTGAGCACTGTTTCCCGTCTCGAGGAAGCTCGTAAACATGTCCAAGTGGACCCCTCATGGCGTGTACAGCATACACGGCATTCCCTCCACAGATCGCTATAATTCTCTATTGCAAGGGATCCACACTCACAGAGCCGAACCTAGGCAGAGGGTTTACACTCTCTTAGACAGCATTTTTTGAGGTGGGGACGTTCCCAGTTTAAATCGCTCGCTAGTGGGGGCACCTATCATACCAGAAGAGATGCTCCCTTAATCGCAGGTTCTCTCTCCCACGCCGGTAACAGTTGTAGCCGCGCTTAACAATACAAGTGTGCAAACGAATGACCGCATGAGTGTGCTCAATGCTCTGCCATACATAGTACCCATATAGTCATGAGTAAGCCCAACCCTCAGGACCGCGTGGCAGATATGACAGCGTCAGGCGGTCATCCTCATTTTTTTCTACAGGACGCGGGAGGTCAGGCAGTACTGTCTGCGTCTGGAGCGCTGCAAATGGTAAGATAGCCGCGGCTGGGAACTAGCAAAGTCGGTCTCAGTACCTCTTAAATACTTTTGAGGTCGCAAAGCGAACACGTAACATAGGAGTTGCCCAGCTTGCTGCATAGCAAAGGCTTGTACTGTTCTCTCAAGGGCCGGTGCCAAGTGGAAAACTCCATGACAGCCATATAGTCCGAAAGACTCCTTGTGAGTGGTAGACCGTGCATTTTTAGGTGGGCACTATAGTGCTCAACCGGCAGAAACGATATCAAATAATCAATAGCATTGTCAAACTGTATAATAATTTTGGATATTTGTGTTGCTAATTGCAATAGTTCTGGAGCTTTGCAGACCACATTCTGCCACAAAAAAAATATCCTGGATGAGGAAGACGATTTCGATCAGGCTGAAGTAGAGTTATGTCCACCAGAGGAGAAGCCTCTGGTGGACATAACTTAAAAAAATGGCTGGTGGTCTGGTGGACAACTTAAAAAGACTTAGCCGGCCAGTTGATGATGACAATGAATGAGGTTTTAGGGTGCCGCAACTGTCAGGTTATGTGGCCATTCTGATGACAGTGATGAGCTAACTGTGCTGTTCGATCACTTCCCAAGATGGCGTTTTGAGTTTGAATCGGAGGCGACTCTCCGGCGCAATGCATAATCTGAATAAGAGGATGTTGCTGATGATGCTGATGATGCTGAAGGTGTTGAAGAACAACAAATCAAAGCCAGTGGCTCTGAGGATACCAAGCGGAAAAACAGAAGTGCACAACATCACTTTTCTTGGCAAAGCTGATCGGGCATCAATTAGACAAATTGTGTAAAATTATTGACCTCGGACGCACACAGCGGGGTCATATCTCCTCCGAGGTCAGTGCGTAACGAGGTCATGGTGTAAAGTCGGATCCGTCGGCGTTGGATTCGTGGTACTCGCCTACCCATTATAATAAGTTCGCAGGTGCGTAGCACAGCCCTCACATGTGGGTTCTCTTATCGCTCGCCAACAAATTCGTGATTTTTCCAGACAGAGACTGGGGTACCGGATTTTTATTAAATCGCTATCAGCAACATCGGTATAATAATTTATGCTCTATCGTCAACCGGGGAATATCCATGGTGCTTATAATCGGTGGACTTTAGGTCGGCGTGCAATCGCCGGCTAATTGAGTTCTCGCCCGCTTCATCATAGAGATGGTCCATATTCGAAAGCGAGAGAAGGCTTTCAGAATGGATTTGAGCCTATGTTTAACTCTCCACTCAGATGAGGCAAAAACATATTAGAGTCCGGCTCCCTTCTAGATTATTCAAACACTTCATCAGACGACTCCGGGTATTTTTTATGACTGTATAGATTACAGGTGTAGTCATGTTCGTTGTCAGTATGTCCCTAATGTCAATGTGGTGCACACAAGAAAAAGCGCCCTTCCATTGTGAGGGCTTTGAGTGAAAGAAGTCTTTTAGTTTACTCAAATTGGTACCGTGAACACGATGCCAGATCGCACAGGTGGAACAAAGCTACCATACTTTAATCCCGGCACACGTTCTACTGGTGTTAGTTGGCTAAGTAAACGCACTGGGTCGACGTGGTGGGGGGGCGCGAGTGGCGATTAGCCCCCCTTGATATCCAATATGAGAACAACTTCACGATCGCAGGGCTTCGAAAGATATGCTGCAGAACGGCAAATCGATATCCAGGAAAGTTATCGACAACAAATAATGTCAAATCTTTGCGTGTGCCTCACTTGTGAAGAAGGCTCAGTGGTGCCGTCACAGGTCAGATCAAAGGTCAACACTCTAGACCGTTCTATGTTTACATCTAAGTTTGTAGACCCAGTAAGTTTTTCATATATAAAATTTATTTGGTTTTGCCTACCATGATCACACGCGACACGCACGTGCTCCTCGAAGGTATTGCACACTCAAATGCTAATTTGATATTTTTTGTCGCAAAAATGTGAAGGTCAAGGTCGGTCCATAAGGTACTACTTGCCAAAATTATCAACAAAGTCATGCGAATCTGATTAGTGTGTTGTATAGAGCATACTATCTTAACAAGGTAATACTCGAATTGTACTCATTTTACCACTCTGACTTAATGTATGTGAAGGTAAAGGTCAAGGTAATCAGGGATCTAAATATTAATTGTCACATAAAGTGCTCCAAAGATTTAATATTCTAAAAGATTCGCAATGGCCAAAAAAATCAATCTTTTTCTAGAGCTGGTTAGTGGTGTCATACATCGCATGCTGTCTCTTTATTTTTTCTTGGTAATCCGGTCAAAAAAGACCAAAAAAATAATGTTTCAAACTAGAAACGTCACCGTAGTTACTATACTTTAGATGTCTATTTAACTTAGTCAGAAATGTATAATTTTGAATTCGTGGGTGGGCTATAATATGTGAAATAATGAATGTATATTTTCGACATACATTTCATTTTTGGGATTATCTGAAATTTCGTGATCGTTCTTGATGGATTTTCGTCTGTCTCTGATTTTTTTCAAGTAAATCGGTGCATCTTTTTTTTTTGACGAAAAAAAATTGGGGTCAAAAAATCTCTTTAAAAAATTCGAAATAGCCATATTGCAATTAAGCACTTGAATTTAGCTATCTTCTCCAATTTTTGTGCGAGAAATGTAACTATTTATTTGCTACTTATGGCTTTGTTATTGTACGGTCTCTCTAAAGTTAGCTAATTTTGGTTGTCAAAATCCGTGTGATAGATAGACGTCACTATAATTATTAGCTTAATTAATCTTGATTTAACAATTATCGAGTGAAGATGATAAGAGCAGAAAAAAATATAGTGATTAAAAAGAATCGTTCGGTATCTCTGACAGGTTATTAAGGAATGGTTGGGCCGTTGATGAGCAATGCTAATTATTTTTCTCTCGTGAGATTTTTTTATAATATTTCTCCAGCGGGAGGGCAAAAAGAGAGAAAGACCGCTCCCGCAGTGAATCGGTTTGGGGCGTTACAGTGTGTTCTGTCTTCGTCGAGGATGTGCTCTTTCCAATATGTCCATAGACTCTATTCATTAGTTCCCACTTAATCATTGATCTGAAGGTCAAAATTTTATACGTTTTCCTAACACGGTTTCACCTCATTATAATATGTACTAGTTATGGGAACTCTACACTACAAGATTGATGGGCTAATAATGTTAGTATAGAGCTCACTTGCGCAACATTTTTGATTATTGTCTACGCATGGATGATACCACTTATTCGTTGCAAATGCAAGTCGCTTGGAATCGGGTTGTTTCTGCGTGCCAAAAGATTACGGTCCATTCTTCTAGTACACCTTAGTTTGAATTACTGACTATTCGTATTTGCCGATTGGGCCGTATACTTATTTTCTCGCTGCTCCATTGTCCTAATAAATAATGAGAAGGCTTTTGCGCCACGAATATTGGAATCATAGGTGAACTCTATTTATATAGTTGTTGGCATTCCAAGAAGATTCCACAATTAGTCATTATCAACCGGACATACAACATCAACTAAACAAACGAGAATTCATGGCATTAATGGGTTAATAATCATCTATCTTTGACTTTTGTTGAACAAGACAATGATTACATGTGTGTAATAGTCTCTTGAAAGAACTTGTTCTTATGAAACACTTCGATAAGTTGTTAGTTCGTCGCATACTTGCGCCCACAGTTCTAAACATTTGATTCGCAGGTTTTCTGATCGGACTATATTTCTATGGACGTGGCATCATAAAGCGCGATTGGTAGATTTCTAATAAGCAAATCACGCAGAGACAGACAATGTCTAATCATCTATACATAGAACGTGGTGAAAGATTTAGAATGCTTGGACTGCGCTACGAGCATAGGTCATTTGATTGAATATGATCCAAATACATTAATAACATTTCGATCAGATGTAGTGTTGACTTTGGAGTACGCAACTATTAAATTTGGGAAATATCTTTCAATGATACGGCTGCTAAGACAAGATTGATTCGGTTTTTTTCGATTTGTTGCAGATGAAAATTGATAGTATAAAAACATGACGAACGGGATGCGGGCAAATCTTTAATTATTTTACACGTGGTGTGCGACTTTCATTCAACTTCAATTGACCTTGAACTGAGGTCAACAAAAGTTGACATCCTGAAACCTAAAAAATAGTTTCGATCGTCATGTTCGATTAGTACATTTGAGTCAGTTGACCAGTAGCACAAGTATGCTGGTTCTAACTGCAGTTTCGGCTCCTATCTTGCATTTAGGTTCTGAACGTGACAATTGGCCTGACTCACATAGTGATAGCGCACACCTCACCTTCTACACCCGCACACCCCTCCCCGTGGCGGCGCATGGCGAGGGTTAAAAACCCAACTCACCCACATTGGAAACCCTCAGACCGTGTTTAACGGATACTCGGCGTTACGTCCTTTACCCTAGGTCTGTAAGCTCCAGCATATGAGTCTCGGCGGAGGTTCCGCTCTCTCTCTCTCTCTTGGCCTATTCTTTCTCACCGATTCGAGACTGTACTGTCCCTGGCGTCACTATAGAGGTCACTGGTCAACGCACCCACGTTGCTATCAAGATCCTAAATCGACCATCTATCACCGGCGGTACACCTACGCATTATCTACAATAAAGCACTAGCCTTCGGGCCCCCTTTAGGCGGTAGGACGCAAGCAGGACCGATTAATCCATGATCCTTCTTGTAGTACACGATCACCGGCGCACGCCGCGCGATTCACTTGGCAAAAATAATTATATGTCAATGAATGTTAGCCCATTCAGCGTTTCACTTAGTAACACTTGAAGGGAATAGTTCACCTTTAACATAGGGTTTTGAGTTGAGATAGCCAAGTTGGGGCGCATGCTCGAAAATTACTTGTGACGCTTTCACATTTTCCAAGAAACCTCTTAATTATTTATATTACGTTCTAAAAGCCTCGGGGATACCATGCGGTCTAACTGCGGTTAACATCCAACCTCGGGCACGTGCGGCTACACTTTGGCTCGAGTTGACGTGTTGTATATTATTGCACGCACAGATTGACGTAGGACATTGGGGGAAAGTGTAGTCGCCTGGACAAACCATACTTGTTTCCGTACTTCATTAATTTTTTGGCAGAGCATTAACTTCCTGTCAAGGTTCTAATGCATGGCACTCAGTGTGATTCTAGCTGTTTAAATATCCTAATCAAACAAAAAAATCTCTGTAAAACAGCCTATCTGTGGTCGTAAATCGTAGCCCGTTCAGGGCTGGCACAGTGAACGTTTCCGATCGAACTCGCGTACAAATTGTCTGTATCGGCTTGTCCGCCCAGTCCACGAACCGCAACCAGTACGCCGCGTGCCGCCTGTTTGTGGGCCCGGGCATCGCAGCCACACGCCTTGGAGTGATTCAGGACCCAGACACCGCGGCGCATGTCCAGGTCAAAGGCCAGTGATGTGTAGACGTGCATGACCTTGTCGGAACATAACAGACGGACGCCCAAGGCACGGACAGTGAGCGATGGTGGGGCGCTACACTTTCACTCGTGGAAAACTGTAATAGTGACGAATACCTCTGTAAGCAAGTACTGTGATGGTTTCAAACGTGTGTATTTTCCGGCATCTTCAAAAGTAACTGTGGGCAAGTACAATCATGCATACGACACGATCCTCACTAAATCGAATGACGGTTCCGGTGCTTCTCTCGAGCCAGGCTGATTGTTCGGCATTGATTGTGAGGAAAAAATGTGAATGTATCACAAATAGATTGACATTTAATTTGGCTTTTTCCGCGTAAATATAGGTTTCCTTTGACTTACTAGTAAGTAAATGATACTTAATTTCTCTGGGGGGCTTCCTCTTCATCATGTTCTGAGCTTTTTCTCGACTCTTTTAAAAGTGAACTATTCCCTTTAATCCCTGCTCTCTCATCCCGCGCAGACCAACCAACCAGCCTACGCAGACCAACATGGTCTTATCCAAACCAAAACACGCCTTATAGAGAGCGCAGTGCACTACCGTCTATAGATATACAACATTCACACTCAGCTCACTGAACTCGGCATGGGCGCCACATAACCATTGAGTTGAGGCGCCCTTAAGCCCAAATCATCATCATCATCATCATCACTGAACTCGGCCGCTCTGCCAGGCCTGAGATGACAGACGAATTTTCTTCAGAGGCACCCTCCTTTCGGTTTTATCAAGCTGAATTTGAATGCTGAGACAGCCTGTCTGCGAATAGTACAGAAACGTTGCCTTGATCATTTTCCAGGCATATTTGTTTAATGTTGACGAACTTTTAAATGCATCGCCAATCTTGTGACTGTTCCATTAGCACAAATAATGATGTTGTTGCGAATATCCCAACATGGGATTTATTGTGCTAGGAACGCATGACATTGAGCTTACTCCTGCGTAATGGCATTGCGATTCTCTAACAGCATTACACGGCACTTACCGCTGTCGGTTTGTCCCCGCGCTGTGGCAATCGGTTCTCCTGGGAAGCCGCCGTTGCTGCATGCCACTAATGTGCTACCTATAATGGTAATGGTCCGTTGCGGTCGCGTGAAATGTGAACATTTGTCAGGTATGATTGACAAACAATGTGAAATGACCCAGAACCAATGAGCGGTGTTTACTATAGAATAAACGTAGCGCGCAGATAGCTGCTTACAGAGGGCTGCTATTACGTGGTCGTTAGTTGATGCGCTATTACGTGGTCGTTAGTTGATGCGTTATGAAAGACACACTCAAATAGCTCACGTCGTGTATCAGTTGGAAGTAATACGAGTGAAAACCAGCGTCTCTAGCCTTGTAGGTGCTGATAGCGCACAAAGTTCATGTGATTTACGGCGGCCAGATCAAAGCAATTGACGTTAGCTGTAAAGACCATATGTAGCCTTTTAGCAATGCAACACTCAGCTTTAACTGCTCGTAGGTATATCATTGAAATACATAAATTGCAATTCAGTGCATTGTTCACGAGTGAGCGGGGATGTAGGAACGTAATAAAAAATGAGTGAGCCAGTTAAACTTTAATCTAATAAAAAGCATCCCTGATTCCCTGTTCCTATGCCCATGCGTTTGACGCCATGGAACTTCACGAATAAAATAAGGCACGCATGACTTTGGTGACGTTGATATCTTACTCCTGACCGTTATGCACATCATCCTTTCATCACCAGTGAGAGCAGAATGCAATCATCCTGCGATGCGCAGAATGGTTGCATTTTGCAACTATTATGCGCCCTTAGCCACGCGCTGCTCCATTTGTCGTCACTCTACAAAGCTGGCGCTGTTTGGCGGCAATAACGGCGCATCGCAGCGATCATTCGCCGCAGTTGGAGCGGCGGCGACACTGCTCGCCACCAAATGGCGCCGAGAGTGACGCAACTGTGACGATTACCGCCGACTGTTGCTGCCACATGAGTGCTGCCAGATGATTGCTGCCAGACTATTACTCTGATATGTTCCTGACGTTCTGGGGCAGATACCAGAGGGAAATCCCTGGGTGATGTAAATTAAGCATACTTTATTCATTATGTTATATTCTACACGTGGGTCAAGCGAAACGAAAGGCAATTCGCCCCGTTTATTGGCTTCATTTGTATGGTGTCTCCATCACCTCCAAGTAATGTTAATACCTTACTTAGATCTTAACATCAATGGCGTATTTAAACGACATTGTTGAAATGGACGTAATGGTTCCACGTATAAGGTCCACACTATTTCCGCGCACACGATGCTATGGAAAGCGATTCTGTTGTGTCGATTTATGTTGATTGATGCTCCGATCTACACTCAGTTTCTTCACATATTTCCCAACCACCTAGAAATGGGGGATTGTGTTCTGTTTCGGAGGGAGCGGCATACACGCCTAACATGACCGAGAGACCAGCGCAGTTAATCCAGGCTGTTTCGGCTATCAGGGATCTGGGATTGTAAAACAATCGATCGATTGCTTGTATGCGAAACTATTGTGTCATATTGTGCCATATTCTCTGAGTTAGGTTATAGCACATGTAAATAAGAGACGACGAATAGGAACACTGCTGCTTGTTTCCCAGTGGTTTTATCACCCTTTTTACAAGGCTAGAAGTTTTTTAAATGATTGGCTGAATTACTGGATGTTTGTGTGATCGAAGGTGGTAACTTTTCTGTTTTAACATAAGCGTGCTTTGGAAACTGAGGAGAGTTCGTACGGGGAAAACAAACTTGCTCTGTCGACGGACGTACCAATTGCATGGAAGTTTCATCTTTACACACATAACTGCGCCCATAACTGTACCCATAACTGTGCGAAATCGCTACGACACATGCCAGGGGCAGAGGAAGGTATTGTGGAATGGCGGGAAAACCGTTGTTGACCGGAGGAGGGTTAGCGAAAACTGTTTACCGAGGGGGGTTGTATAGCGTCAGGGAAAGCATGTCTAACAGGAGAGAAGTAACAAATAATTAGTTTACTAAAGTCTGAACACTGACTTCTAGTTGCTTGTCACTTGTCAGGGGAAATTGGGGGATAATCCCCCTGGCTCAATTATGAGGAGGAAATTCCCCTCCCCATGTCAGAGCCCTTGACAGAGGGTTCCCTCCACCAGGCCGACAAAGCCCCTCAAGCCTTGCGCTTTGCTTTTGTATTACTACTCTCGAAACGAATTTCACTTCCTTTTAAAACAAGGCGCAAGTAGAGCAAAATCTAACAAATCGAAATCTAACCAAACAAGGCGCAAGTAGGGTAGTCACTTCGATCTGCTATGGGGTCCCTCGGGCTATTGGACCCTTCGAGGCACAAGGGGGATGTCTATGCCCCCTTCTGGATCTGCCACTGAAAGAGGTACCTAACCTATAATACGAAGGCAAAGTAGATAATGCAGGGAAGGCTGACCACCCAAGTCGCCCTCTCATTGGTCAAACGACCGAGATATACAAAATAACCGCGGGGATCTCGCTGGTTCCTCGGGAGTTTGGGACATCTCCCCATTGCCCAAGACCAGAAAGCAGGGGTGAAGGATCCTATTCAGTTGGTGGGTGGGCTAAAGCCCACCCCTGCCCAAATTGGACGTTGAAGTAGGACAAATCAGGAGATAAATACGCATTGTGTGGATTATCTATGATACTTAAAGCGATTTTTATCTGCTCACCCCCAACTTTTCTGGAGAAGCTACTCAATACTAGGAATTAGATAGCAAGCCTAGTATAGAAGCTCATGACGTCCTAGAAAGTTTGCATGTCATTGAACTGTATTGGACTAGTTACCGAGATCGAAATGGTAAGCTCATCTTGGTTCAACGTATTAAAGCACAAAGCCTTCGTTGGTATTTGGTCTGACATAATGGTTTGCGATATCCTACTGCCAAAATATGAACGTTCTACGCGTGCATTTGGGGGGATATCTTTGCCCCATGTCTTTCGATGGGGGCACCCTTCTCCCCCCCCTGCCCCTGCTTCCGCCGCCACTGACGCATCCACCCCAATCTTCCACAAATCACTGACGTCCAAGCAATACCTGCACACACTGGCCAAGCCACAAGCATGCAAAGCCGCGCTAAAGCAATTCTCACCCGCGCCCTGGCCCTGCAGTCGTGCCGCCCCTGTGGAGGCCGCGTTCATGTCATAACCCCTTGGTCTGTGTCCAGCGTGTGGTAATCCTCCCTGGCTCAGCCCCCAACAATGCTGGTCCAGCAATACTTCATTGCTACGTCAGCTGCTGAACGGCCGGCGGCTGCTCGCCGGAGGTGCACTCAGATCGCTGTAGCCCACGTGCTTGTTCGACACTTTCCAATTTTCTCAACACGACTCCTGGCCCGGGGGGGGTGACAAGTTGTGAGTCACTATAGCAGTCAGAATCCCGCTCTCACAATGATAACGGTTCAATGCAAAGTGAACGTGAAGTTATGCCACTGCCCTTTTATTTGTGGTAATCAAAGATAGATGAACATAAGTTTTTATGCTTCAAGTTGGACAGCTCGTCTCTTCTTTCCTGGCATGGTACGATTTTTACATGAGGTTCCCAATCGTCACCAAATACTTCGGCGGCGTTCCGAGCGGGGCCTGACCACGCGGCCGACCGCCACGGCGCAAAGCGTTGAGACTGTACCGTCGCCTTCATGCCTGACGATAAATCCAAGTTCTTTCCTACATATATACAATGTGTCGTACATGCAGAAACCGAATTTTGACTTTTAAATGCATCCAACTAGGATATACAAATGACAAATACTCTGTCAAAATGAAATAACGCCAGCAGACGCTGATTCGTTGCACGCAAACCACGAAACTTAATGGTCTATTTGTCGCAGCAGTTGGCCGCCAGGGACCGCTAGTCGAGCCAATGTTTTGGACGTCCCGCAAGCTTCAATATCAGTCAGCTTTCATATACAAGTTTATTCGAAAAAATATTATTTAATTATTTTTATTCATGAAAACATAAATAAAAAATTGTTTGGCAACATCAAAAATCCCTAACTCACTAGTGATCCGAGGCAGCTGCTGCAAAATCTCAGCTGTTAGTTCGCCCTTTTCCGACGCAGAAGACGCAGGTGATTCGACGAAATTTTGCTCTCAAATGCATAATTGTGTTACAGCTGACTAATTAGTTTTATCATTAAACTAGTATTTTATGACAATGTTTTCAGAAAAAATGTATGAGTTAATCTAGTGAAATATTATTTTCATTCTATATTAAACACAAATTTGTATTAAATATTTCGGATATTTTTCCGACGAGGCTACCAATTCCTACTTATAATAGTTTAAATCTGGTTTATGTCAGAGTTATTCCAAAAAGCATACCAGAACTAGTTGATGTGGTTACATAGTCCAGTATGTTTCTAGTTCGAACCAGGCCGTGACGTACTCCTGAGCAAACTTGATCTACTCTTGATATAATAATATTACCTGTCTCTGGCCTGCTGCACAGTGCACAGCGCACAAAGCGAACCGCCTGAGTGCCGCCAAAGGTCAAACTCGACGTCGGTTGACCTGCACCAACAGAAAACACTGTTCATCTCCGAGCATCGTCCATGTTAACACATCTCATGCATACGATGACTGCGCCATCACTTAACTATAGACCGTGCGAGAACCGGACTGCAGTTGATTGATGCCTGTTTGCCGGCGCGCGCCGTGCGGCAGCCTGTCGGACCGTTTTTGCTGTGTCATCCTGCGCCGTAGTGGGGCAACCCGACATTCGGTCACGACTCGGTCGTCCCCCCCCCACCTCCCCGGCGCGGCGGACATTTCTGGAATGTTTGCCACAGCCTCTGTTCGGTGTTGATGGCGTCCCGAGCGGCGGAGTCCAGTCGCCGCCGGCCGCGTAATCTCCCTGCGGGACGGTGACGCCCAGCCACGAATAGCAGGCAGAATCGCCTCAGGCGCTTCTGCTTCCCGAGCAATCTAGCGGCCCGCGGCGGTCCAGTAGCCGGGGCGGCGGACGAGCGACCTTGCCTGTTTGGAAAGTGAAGTGACGGAAACGGGCCTACAGGCAGGTGGTCGGACATGGACATTGGACAGGACCTGGGACGAGCCGGGACGAGCCGGGACGAGCGGAGGTGGGCCGACGGGAATATGATAATTTTGTCGGAAATGTGCGGGAATGAGAGATATGGCGTATGATTACCTGCTTCTGTGTCCAGATTGTATGCGGAGGCGTATGTGGCAATGGCAAATGCATATTAGGAATTGACAACAGATGTAATGTGATAGGAGCTCACCAGCGACAATGGGTACTTTGTTACAGTGACGAGCAAAATCATGAACGCAATTTACCTTTAGCAGTTTACATGTGACCCGGTGAAACAAGTTACGGCAATGTTGTACTATTGGTTCCAAAATAAGCGTCCCGCTGGGTTGGCTGACACAGCAGTTTTAAGGGAGGCCATAACGCATGGGAAAATTATTGAAAAATGATGGGCAATGAGACCCACTCAAATCTGGGCCTCATCTACATCATTCCACAACTTTGCCAAGGCGGTATATTCCCTTAAACTGCTGTGCCAGCCAACCCAGCGGGACGC
Organism: Semibalanus balanoides; assembly: GCA_014673585.1. Lineage (NCBI taxonomy): Eukaryota > Metazoa > Arthropoda > Thecostraca > Balanomorpha > Balanidae > Semibalanus > Semibalanus balanoides. The sequence goes on from VOPJ01000503.1 coordinate 18,664, forward strand.
TTATTTTGGAACCAATAGTATAAGCAAAACACACGAGCAAACGATGGCGGCAGCTGCTCAAATGCTATCGTGTATAACTTAATCAAATATTTAATATTATATTAAACCTTAGTATACAGCCACAAATATTTTACAGTGACGATCACATTCTAAATTGAGCTGACTACCTTGCGAACAATTATTGCGATTTCGGAGCTCCTATAAATGCTTTTGACATAATAATCACGCCGTAATATTTATAACACTCATCAGCGCAATGGCAGGGATGTTGGGGACAGGCCTGGACGCTGGAAAAAGTACGATCATAAAACATTAAGCGTGCACAAAAAAACACCCTTGCAAGTTTGCTCCGGGGCCTAAAAGGCCATTCTGCACAAAAACTGTTTACATAAGACACAACATATTTCGGCACAAAAGTTGTTTACCCCTAGACAGGTCGGAAGGGACCCTGGACAGGTCGTAGGGGCCCTTGGCTAAACAGAAAGGGCCCCTGGGCGAGTGAGAAGTACCCTTAACATGCCGAATGGGCTCCTAGCCAGCACAGAGAGCCCCTCAGGTCACAGGGTCACGGGGCCACTTTGTTTCGGCCAGATTTGGTCGGGCGCCACTGAAACCGTTTTTACCAGCAGTGGCTGGTCGGTCAGCCTCAGTCACCTCACCCTCTCACATAATGAATACAGATGACGTCATCACTGTAAACAGCTGACGTCATCACGAGATTATGCATTGAAACTACGCCAGCCTCTGAGGCAACCGCAGGAGGCCGAAACAAAACACGGCGTGCCAGCTGGCCAGGCATTTTATGACCGCAATACTGGTGCACGGACGGTGCATGAAAGGTGCACCTCTGGAACGACGAAATCGGATGCGAGGTCGGGCAGTGGGCCAAACGGGTGCCTCGTCGGGTGCCTCTTGTAGTTATGCGCGTAACCAATGGCGTTTACTGAAGATGAAACCAGCAAAGTTAATCTTGAAATGCGCAAAAATAGACGAATGGTTATCAATATGCTGGAGTGTTTGCAATGTAAATGAGACTGGACCAAAGACATCGCTAGCTGCTTATCTATCGTGACATCTCGCATGGCTTTGCAGATGACCTTTGTGTTTCTGTTCAGTGCTTCACTTCACAGTATCAATATGCTTGTAGCTGTGTATGCAATCCAGGGATGTTCTGAGTTACTGCTGGTTTTCATCTCAAGTGAGCATGGTGCTTCTCTGAACTGACTTGCAGTTGAGTTGATGAGAGCAAAACAATACATTAAAAAAGAAGGGAATGAAGAAATCTGAACAATTACATGCGATATGCCATCAATTTTGCTAATAAAAAGATAAATGTTCAGTAAACGATGTTGAATTCATTTTGTAATGCGAAAGTCATTAGCCGATTTCGCGATAGATTATTTTGTGCGAAATGTTTTAAAACATTTTAAAATGTTTTAAAAAGTTTTAGTAGTAGCCATTTCCACCATGGACTAATTTGCGATACAAAAACGCCCTGATACGGGACCGTAGGGCGAGGGTTACAATATTTCTCGCAAATTAGTCTATCGTGAACTCGGCTACTACTAAAACATCTTAAAACATTAAAAAAAAAGTTTTTAAAAAAATCGCGCAAAAATAATCTATCGTGAAAACGGCTTATGTCTTCGTATCGTTCATCTGAGCAGCAGCGATGTCACAATCACTCACAACTATTTTTCCTCGAAACGAATCTCCTTTTATTTCGCAAATGCAGCATGGTCACAAACACCATTCACAATTGCCATGGGTTACATGCTTCACTAAACTTGTCTTCAACATTAAGTCAGCTAAACATTGTTAATCAATTGGTAAACATGGGTTAGACATGCATTGGGTTCGCACCATGTCACATTTAACATATGAGCGATTTGGTCAGCAGGTATGTTGAACAACAAAAATGTCATATACACTATACAGCGTCACCATCTCATCCTTCTAAAGCAGCTAAAGCATGTGAGGAGCAGCACTCCTCATCGCGATGCTACAATCTGCGAACCATTACGATACCACTCGACCTGAGTTAGGCTGAGGCAAGCACGAACCATACACCAATGCCGTATACAGTGAACGCTTATCGGTGTCATTGTCACGTACATACAACATAAGCCCGGTGGGCCGGCATTTCCCCTGGTCATATATTCAGCAGAAGCTGATTAACTATGATTAACTTCTAGTTAACTATGCCAATCGTAACTACTCACGTCTTTGTAATAGGTTGGGACAAAACAGTGAATGAAGTAAGTACTTATCTGGGTCACAATACCACGTGGTCCGGAATTACAGCGGGCACCTCACCCGGCCTTCAACATGTCATTGACACGCGGTTGGAAAATTCTCTCAAGACCTTGTGGGTGGTTCTGTAACGTCGCTTACATAGAGTCGCCTTACAGCCGGTTTTCTTTTCATCATTCAGGGTAGGGGCAAGCTGGCCGCCGACAAAAACGTCGGCCGGTATATGGCGGTTCACTTCTCTGCGGTGTAGTGGGCGAGACTGGCCAGATTTTTAGCACCTCAGGAAAGTTCTGCACAAACAGCCAATCACCTGAATCGAAGTCAAACGCCAACTGCGCGCCGCCCCAAATCAATCAGTCGGCGCGCCTGACGCCAGCGCCACCGGAATTTCCGCCGAAAGAGGTGCGACGTTTGAGGTTCCGGAGGGGAAACCAGACGGTGCGAGCGTCCGGCCGACCTGCGCTCCCTTCCTGACCTCGCGGGAAAGCCCGATCCAAAGGACGCGGACTAAGCACAGGTGGACAAGCCAATCGTGGCGGATATCGCCAAACACCGCCTGACGAGTCGACCCCGGGGCAGTCGCGCGGCGCCGGTGTACAATACCGCAGCCGCGCCGTTCAGATATCGGCGGGAAAACCTAAGCGAAGGGCGTAACAAGCTGACCACGGCGAAGGCGTTGAACAACACAGGACAAGGCTGGTTAAACGCCGGAACGCTGGGTAACACGTTCAGGAACTGATTAAGCCCATCGTGCTGGCCATGGTGATCTGTTACAAGCCGCGAGCGAATTGCAGCTACTAACTCTGTTCAAGTAGCTCTGAGCCGCGCGATTTCGGAGTTATTTATAGGAGGCGATGCAGGCTGAAGAGGAGGTGAGGCGGGCTGAAGGAAGCCACAGCGGAGAGTTGTTGTGAGGTGCACCGCCAGGGGAGGCGAGAATAGGTCCACTGAGGGAGTTGCCGGGGGGGATCGGCTGTCAAACGACCAGATCACAGCGATCTGGGTTATAACGCGCAACTCTTGTCTCTCCGGTTGTCGGATGAAATTGAGGATTATGTCCATTCGTGGAACTCCCCAGGTTGTCCGGAAGGCCGGGGAGTGCTATCGTAAGATACTGCAACCTGCGGGAAGAGTGGTAGGATCGGTGGCGACGCGGCGATGGGAAACGCCGCCGCGTGACTGATTAGGTCCATCGTGCGGGCCAGGTGATTGCAACAAGCCGGCGTGCGAATGCAGCCGTTACTTCGTCTCTATATATCTCTATCTCTTTGCGGATTTATAGGACATGGACAAGGAGGAGTTATACAATGCGCAGTAAGACGAAATTTCTAGACAAACGAAGGGAAATTAACTATTGGTGGGAAGGTTTGGGTCAGGGAGGGTATGAAGGTGAGGAAGTTGTGTTTGACGCGATGTAAAGTAATAGGGCGATGTTAAAGGGAATTGTTGTGTTTTGGCGAAGCACGGGAACCAATATAGGGAAGGGATACCACGACCGATTATCTGTCAAGATATACTCCGTAGTCTGGGTTCTGGAGACCTTGTCCTGTATATCCACCACTCACCAAACTCCATTACCATCTGACATGCCTTTTATCCGAGCAGCGAGAGAATCTATATGTTGCTAACGAACTGGCCACCTCATCACAAATTAATTTCTTGTGCGAGTCAGGTAAGCGTCATTGGCGATCAAAATTCATATGTATTCGCGGGGTTCAAGGAAAGCTCGAAGTTGGAAACGGCAAGAAATAGTGAATCGGCCAATAACACAGATCGATTCGCCGAGTCAAGAAACCCCCGCATACGAAATTTGAGAAAATTTGCAAGATTGTTGCAAATGTTGCAAGACGCTGTAATTGTTGCAGAAAGTCGGAGAGCCCTGATTTCATCACACTGAGATCAGCGCCTAATTGGTCCAAAGAAATTTTCGAAATGTTTTTGCAATTTTGACCCCCCATGCAATGTTGCAAAACCCGATTCGCCACCTAAGTTCCCAGACGGCAAACATTGCAATGTTTTGTGGAGGAGCTGAGTCATATGTCTCACAAAGATACACAAGCTTATCGAATGACGCGGATGCATTATTGTTGACTTGAAACAATTATTGTTGACTTGAAACTTTATGAAAAGTTGGTCGAAGGAGACCAACTTTAGGCGTTTCTACGAAAGGAGTATGGCTTAGTTGGCTCCTTGGATCCACCAGTGCTTTCACTTGACACTATACCAGCTGTATCTGGCAGAGTGCCCCCGAACTCCGTGGGAGTGTACAATTACCAGTTACCCACACTGAGGCTCCAGTGCTTTCGAAGCCCATAAACGCACATTGCTTTTGGCTGCTGGCACTGGGCTTACCAAACCACCGTGAATGGTAATCCAGCTCCGTCCCGTCCACCCAGCGCCAGCCGGAGCCACCGGCTGGGTGTGTCAGTCCGATCCAGTACACAACGTCGTAGCCGAATCTATGATCTAGAGCTCGATTGAGGAGATCATACACAAGGTGAGCGTTGTGCGGGTGCACGGAGGCGAGCTGGGCACGTCGGTCTGCCCGGGCACAGCGGCGGCCCGCACTGTCCCAGTCTCCACTCATCGAGTACGCGTTGAAGCAGGTGGTGCCACTGCGACCCCAGCCTGACGGACAGTCCCCTGCTGCAGGCCGCGGCGTCGTCACCTCCTGCTGCTGCTGCTGCTGGAAAGTCTCCAACAGGGTCAGCAAGCGAGTCTGATTCGTCTGCACCTGACTCACATCCTCTCTCAACTCAGTCTGGTTCTCCTGTAGTTGACTCAGATCCTCTCTCAGTCGAGACTGACTCGCTTGCACCTGAGTCAGATCCTCTCTCAGCTGGGTCTGCACCTGACTCAGATCCTCTCTCAGCTGGGTCTGCTCCTGACTCACATCCTCTCTCAGTTGAGTCTGCACCTGAGTCAGATCCTCTCTCAGCTGAGTCTGCTCCTGACTCAGATCCTCTCTCAGTTGAGTCTGACTCGCCTGCAGCTCGCCGAGTTTCGCCTCTACTTGCGTCTGGTATGAGGTCAGCATCCGGCTTAGCTCCTGCATGGCCGTTGTCAGCAGCCCACGCTCCGTTAGTAGTGGCGTCAGGAGGGTCTCCTGGCCGTTCAGGAGCTCCTGTACCCCCTCCTGGAGGACGTCGAGGCGCGTCTGTCCCGTCAGTAGCGGCGTCAGGAGGGTCTCCTGGCCGGTCAGGATCTCCTGTACTCCCTCCTGGATGCCGTCGAGGCGCGTCTGTCCCGTCAGGAGGCGGCGGATGGCGGCAGAGGTGTTGGCGGCCAGCTGGGAGCCGTGTCGCACGCCAGAGTCCAGTTCGCCCAGCCGTGTCTCCAGCTTGGACATGTGTCGGCTGACTGTGGAGTCGGCGCTGGTCTCCACCAGACGAAGCAGAGCATCCAGCACGAGGTCCCAGGCAACGTCCACTTCTCCGTCCTCTGCCAACGTCTCCTCGAAGCCGTCCAACTGCCCCGCAGCGCCGGCCTCCACCGTCCGGACACTGTCGGCGGCGGCGGGAGCGGCGGTGGTGGCGGCGGGGGCGGCAGCGGTGACGGTGGCGGCGGCGGCAGCGGATCCCCCCAGTATCACGATACCCAGACAGCAGAGCACCGTGGACCGAGCAGCGGCCATGGTGTCGCCAGAGGAGGCGGGGGCCTACTGTCGGACGGCAGCCGCCGGTCACGAGACGTCCTGACTTTGGAGATATCATGGCGACACTTCCGCCGGACGTGCGGCTGTACTAGACATGGACGCTGCATCGTGATAGGCGCTGCAGCCTCCGCCGGACCCTGTGTCTGCAGCACTGGTGTCTGGTGTCTGGTGTGTCTGGTACTGGTGCACTGGTGGCGTACGTAGAAAACGCTGACCAGGGGTGGTCTGCTGATTTGAAGACGCTCTTGCTTGCTTTGTAGTTTTCGATTGTGGTCTCAAAATGTGCACGTCGAGGGTCATGTCCTGTCTTACACCGCCTTTGCCGATACGCTCATTGTTTTCGACAGTGGCTTCGGGAGCTCACATCATTTCTTTGAATGACAATGGGCTGATATTATTGGTCACCGTATATGATACAGTGAGGTACAATGAATACTCTGACGGATGGTGTGAACTGTGGCATCAAAGAAACCCATCCTTTCGTAAGTCATTTGTCTAAGACATCAAACAAAATGCAATACAAATACAAAGTTGGGAAACTTCTAACACCAGGGTCCCTGTGCTCTAGTGCTATAGCTCCCGTGGGATAGGATGCAGTGGCGGATCCAGAGGGGGGCATGGGGCCATGCCCCCCCCCCTTGGGCATCGAGCTTGAGGGGCACTCTGGCCGCCTATGGGGCACTCTTGACGCCTGAGAGGCACCTCTGGCCGCCGAGGGAGCACTCTTGTCGCCTAGGGGCACTTTGCGCCTGAGGGTACTCTTGTCGCCTTGAGAGCACTCAGCCGCCCTTGAGGCACTCTTGTCGCCTGGGGCACTCTAGCCGCCTCAGGGTGCACTCTGGCCGGGCTGAGGGGGCCACTTCTTGTACCTGAGGTCCGCTAACATTTGCAAATGAAAAAAAAATGCTGAAATAGGGCACCCTCAGAAATATAGTGGACCAAATCCGGTCGAGTTTCGATTTGGGTATAGGTAGGGGCACCACTGCAATTGATGGCCCCCTCCTTGCAGATTTTCTGGATCCGCCACTGATAGGATACAGCTTCTACGCCACTAACAATGCTTGTACGTTAGAGGCATCGACGTCGGAGGCGGGGGGAACGGGGGGAGGACACGTCCTTCAGCATTTTCAGATGTAACCCTATTCCTTGTAGGGCGGCTAGAATTACGCTAACGTGCGGGGGACAGATTATGTCCCCCCGCGAGGATCTCCAGAATATCTCAGTCGATTTCGATGGACTAGCACCTTTCGTTCCTGAGTGCACCTCTGCCCCTAAAATATGTTCAATCCCAGATGCATATTGATGCATATTGCAGTGAAAACGTTTCTGACGCATTTATTGCACTGCGTGCTTCGAAGGAAGTATGCGACACACAATCGCATCCGTAATATCTTCCCCAAAACAGGACCTTGAAACCACCTCTGCTGGGCCAATTTTAAAAACAGTGCTAAAAAACAGCGGAAAAAAGACAGCGGAAAAATCTGTTCCCCGCAAGAAGTAGGGTTAAACATTATACGCTCATGGGCGTTGCATGGAAAGAATCGACTTAAAAATGTATCCTTCCAGCCCCCACACACACACCTTCAGAAGGTGGTGACGCCCTTGGTTGCAGGCAATGTTTAACTTTGTTACTTAATTGCATACGGGCGTTACAATGTTTAATTTGTATTCAGTTGCATGTTCGTTCGACTCAGCGCCGTGATGTATTGTATTCACTCTTGCCCATTAGGCCTTCTGACCAATCACCGGAGGTGCCATGGTGTGTCAAACGCGGTCGTAGCGACCGGCGGCGGCCGGCCGCCGGGCGGAATTTTTGCCGCCCGGGCTATAGGGAATTTGACCGTGTATGTCAGGGAATCTCAGCCTGATTGTACAACAACTATGTAACTTATCAAATATGTTCTCTGGAATCAGAGAGAAAAAACAATTGAATCCAACTGGCTGTTTTCACGGTTCTATCTTTGAAGCTGTGCCCGGTTTTTGAGTTATTATCCGACATGTTCCTCCTAGTTTTACTTGTTAATCCGCTGAAAACTGGTCTCTGGAGCGGGACCTAGCCGCATTAGTTCCATCTCGATATATCGAAAGTAGTTATTTGAAGTTATCAAAAAATATGTTCTGGGCATCCATGAGAAGACGATACCCGAAGCACACATCTATATCCTAAGTTCCAAAGGTTTGCACGTCCGTTCAGAAACTGTGCCCGCGTTTTTACGATTAAAAGCAAAATCCGTGCATAACAATGTGAAACGCGCTACAGGATGGCCTCCACTGACGGAGGATAATTTGGCGACCCATTTTAATGCAATATCAATGTTACTGTCAAATCCTCAGTTGAGTTGCCAGCTAATTGGGGCAGCCTACATACATTCATAAATAAATTACTACATCTGTTAGTAAAGTGTTACTATTGGTCAGGAGACGTACTAACTGCCGGGCGATAAGACCGCGTTTGACACGCCATGTCATTCTCCTAATCTCTCCAAGATTGGGTTAACAAGCCTTTCCCAAGGGTCTCACCGGGTTGAATGAGACACCAACGCGAGCGACTCGGTGGGAATCGAACCCACGATCGGTGTGGTCTCTACACCAAAGTCAGCAGAGTCGACCACCGGATCACCCCAGGCCCTTCCCGGATTACAGAGCATTGACAAAAATATATAAATATGGATTGTAGAACGTTCAACGCTCGATTTATATGGCCTTACTGCATATATTTTTGTTAGAAGCAGGTGCATGTTACGTAACATATTGCGTTTTTTAAGCCTTTACACGAGTGACCCTCGCTCTATCCAACGCGACAACCGCACCTTACGTTAACACCACAAAGATATAAAAAATATAAAGTCGCGCCACCTCACTCAAGGAAGAGAAAAACAAAACAAAAATATTAAAGATAAGTTTCCGCCTTGAGCGTTAGGTTATGTTAGTGGCAAATAATGTTAATTGAATTCTGAAGCATTGAGCCAAAAGGTGCCAAAAGGTGGGTGTTTGTTATTGCCATGTTTCCCGGTGCCTGGGTATACCTGACTGTCTCTGACTGTGCTGGTTGACTATAGTCAACCAACACAGTCAGAGACCGGTTGTCGGAGGTACAGCCCAGGCACCACGAAAGCGTTGGGAGGAAATAGCCGTTTTCACGAAGGATTTATTTTCACCCGCGGTAGTACCCGGTAGTAGCCGGTAATATTTGTTCATGAACTTGATTATACAAAGAAAACTAACGGGAAATTTTGCATTGTAAGAGCAGATAATTGCACATGAATTCATAAAGTTTCAATTGATACCCAAAAATATCTGGAAAAATCCGTGTTCCTAGACTCAATTACCCAAAACGCACGAAATATTACCGGGTACTACCAGGTACTATCGGGTAAAAATACATCCTTCGTGAAAACGGCTTTTAACGGATTTAAATGCACACAAGCGTACGGAATGGAGGCTTGTCAAAATTATGTCCACCAAAATGATGGTTTCGATCCGAGTAAGCCGCCTATAATAAAAGCTCAAACAAAAATTACTTATATCAAACCGTATGACAATATTATAAAAAGGCACTTGTTTTCACTAACTCATGCTACCATTCATATCACATTAAGTCGTTTTTATTTCGTTATCTTCCCTTCCTTCACCTTCGGTGGAAGTGGAACCCGCGGTCGGTGCAGTCCGTACTAAAGTCGCAATGTCGATATCTATTCATCTGAGCCAGACATCATCCCCGGGCAGAGTCGTCATATTGTGGTAAACCCAATCGTCCCTGGGCAGTCTGTCAGATTGTGGTAAACCCCATCCGTCCTCTGCCCCCCTCTCACAACCCCTCTGTGCCATGCTCCCTCTGAACCCTCTCTCCTTCCCCTCCCCTACATTTCTCGTGATTTAGAGCAGCATTACATCAGCACTCATTGAGGGTCTGTAGAGTCGCAGATTGACATGCATATCATAGCCCGGCCTGAATTCCTTCTGAATTCACGTGCTGTTGTGTAATTATGGGACGAGTGAATGCCGACAGAGTGATTATGACATCCATATTCAGCGGCTGGGGGAGGAAGTGCAAAGCGAAAGCTCTGGCGCTGACCGGCATGGAACGCGCCCAATGATGACTGGCCTTGCGCAAAGTGGGAGTGCTATGAATCAGAAGGCTTGATTAGGAACCAGGGGCGTAGGAACTCATTTGAAGTTGGGGAGGGGGGGGGGGCAAAAGCATTTTTAAGTCGATTTTTCCATGCAACGCTCCATAGGCGTAATTGGTTAAAATCCGAAAATGTTGGGGGGCAGTTTCCCCCCTGGCCCATAGGCTCCTACGCCTATGTTAGGAACCGATGACTGCAATATCTTTATAAAAACGTCACAGATCCAATGTATAAACAGAGTATTTTTTTATCCAGCCCTTATTTAGGAACAAGTAACGAAAATAACAAGTAGGGGAGAACGGGGCACGTTCTGTCACGGGGCACATTATGTCAGCGGGGTTTCCTCGTGAACTATCCAACGCAGGTATATGGTGTTGTTTCGTAAATATGTTCCCTTGTGCTTGCAGTGAAGGCCCGGTCTATCAAAGCAACAAACATGCTGCGACCAGATTGGTGCCAATTGCAAAAGTTTGTTTTTCAACAGAAATCTAAACTTCTGTATAAGTGGAACTAAATATTTGTTTGTGGCCATTCAGATAACTGTATAGTGTCTTTGAATGCTGGCATGGGGCCTATAGGAATGTCGAGAACATTGTGCTGAGCGTTATTCTGCCCCATTCTCCCAAGTTTTCAGTAAAACAAAATCAAAAAGTGTGACCTGTGTCGAGTGGGGCAGGTTCTGTCACCCAAACTTTGGCAGGTTCTGTCACTGAATCTGTTCATGATTCCTAGTCGTATCGCTATAAACGACCATAAAAATGATTGCCTGTTGTTTACAGATATGGTACACCACTACAAGCGTAAAACGAATCGGGTGGTGCCAAATGCAGTTCACGAGCGGGCCGAATTACGTTAACTGCGGGGCAGATTCTGCCCCCCCCCCAGTGAGATTCTCGAGAACCGCTTCGGCCGATTTCGATGGGACGAACACCATTCGAAATTCGCAACCCGCTGACGAAATCTTTCTTTTGGGATACAGAAAAATCCGTTTTTGCTCTAAAATGGGGGCTAGGGGCAAAAAAGTTACGAAAATTTAGGGTGTTTTTTTGAAAGGTCATTGATGGCCATGCTGATTCAATTGATTTGCACGCAAAAAACGTTTTTTGAGCTTCCAATGTCAAGTTCTTCAAGGTTGAAAAAGACAAGATACAGAAACGAAAAATTCATAGGCCGCACTCAGGATAAGAAATGGGGAGAATTTTTTGATGAAAATATGTGCTTTCCTTAGTGTTTGGACGTGGAAGACGTCACAAGTGGGCTTTGTTGCTTGTAATTTGTTAAATGTAACAAATTTTACATAGGCGGAATTCAGGTAAACAACGTGGAGCACCAATGCCCGGGAACCGCCCTTTTATCATTCTGCTTATTGAAGTTCGGCCTAAATTGACAGAGAATATCGCCTCCCATTTTATGTTACCTGAGTGCGCCTCTGCCCCAAAAATATGATTATTACCACATGCCGAGATATCCCTTAACAATTAGCACGTGATTTTTGGAAAAGCTTTCGGCCCTCTGCGGCTAATGTTAAAGGGCTATTTGGGAAAAACGATTTTGACCTAGGTTCATTTTGATTTTCCCAGACAATTTTTAGCAGAATATTCAGAACGGAAGTTCAAAAATCCAACATACTTTTAACCGGTAGATATATAAACAGCTAGCGGTAGAGATTCCAGGTCTTCCAGAAGTGGTAGAAAAACAGTAATCCGAGCGTGACCCAAAGACACTTTGGAGACTTTTCTTTGGAAACAGGCTCTGACATATTACATACCGAATAACAAGAGAACAATGTTGTTTTCGTTATTTCTAATATAGTTCATACTTCATAGGTATCTGTTAAGTTGCTCTTCCCACCCTTGGTTGGGCTGGGCAAATGCTGGGCAAAATCTACATTTGCTGTGAGGTACATAACTTGTGTTAATGATTGACGGAAATCATTGAATGACGTATGAACTTACATAAATATATCGGTTCATTGTACGGTGTTTATTGGCTCCAAAACACATAGCGATCGCCTCTGAAACACAGATGAATACCGGAGATGCCGGAAAACACCGCAACATTCAACAACAATTAGCACGCAGGAAAACTAACTGTGTAAAAAAGTTGCGGAGGCGTGCTACTGTATCTCACGTTTGCTATCAACTTGTTCACCACCGTCACACTACCCCAGTTTGTGATGTTTTAATATGGTTTTGATGCATGATGGCATTAATGATTCAGTTATTGAAACGAGCCGAAGGCGAGTTCATAAACTGAATCTTTAATGCCACGAGTGCATAATAACGCGAGTTTAGTTGCATTGGCGCGTTTCGAGCGAATTACAACTTTTTCGAGTACAGATGCAAAGTACAGATACATATTTCTAATGAAAGCTCAACTGCGAGGGTCACTGACCTAAGGCCCAGCAGTGTATTATCACTCCGGAGTGTATTAACGTACTCCATAATACACGGCTAAAGTTAAGCACGTGGTCAATGGGAAATACTTATTCGGCCATGCACTAAGACGTGTTATACAGTGCTCGTTTTTTCTCATTATTTCTTCACTTATGGCTGGACTCGATAAACTGTCCTCACGTCTGTCTTCTGGACGGCTTCCTAGGTTCTCATTATCTGAGTATGTGCAAAGCCAAATATGGAGGAAAAATGACTCTTTAAATATGGTGTCATTCTTCATACGTTCACAAAACTGAGAATTAACTTTGAAAAGTTATATAAACTTCAGCAAAACTACAACGTGCAGAAACGGCATGTGGTAAATAGCTTCCCACCCTTGTGCTTGCCGCAAATATGCAATTATTCACCGTTTTTTGCTTCGGGACCTCGGCTATCCGGCCCTCGGTCCTCCGCATAAAAAACCTCGTGGAATATTGCAGAATTTCCCCAGCACCAGGCGGGGAAGTATATCAATTCCAATTATGTTATGATTACAAAGCATCGACTTAGTTTCTGACGCTTTGATTCCTTCGCAAGCTACGAAGGAAGTAATGCGCCGCACACCGCATTCGAAACGTCGCTCCCAAAAAATGACCCTTGTCGGACCGCCTTGCTGGACCGATTTTTTCAAAAATTGACAGGAACACCGCGTCATTTCATATTTAGGAAAGTCCGAAAGTTTTCAAGAACGATTTAGGACCGCGTAACGGTTCAGAAGCGCGAAGCGAAAAACTACCGAGGGGCATAATCTCCCCCCCGCAGGGAATAGGTTAATGTATGAAAGCGGAAAAGTTCGAAACATACCAAAATCAAGGCGTTTACTTCCAAGACTCTTGATTCGCGCATGATACACCACGCCAAAACGCAAAAATGCAGTGTGGATCGTCTATAGTGCGTTCATTCGTCTGACAACTATTTGGATGGTGGCGGATGAATGAAACCCTCTTCTCCCCCTGCCAGGGACAGCCACAAATGACCGTCGGTGATAAACAGGAAGTGCCCCATCAGATGAACAGAATGTGCCCCCATAGGTGACAGAACGTGCCCCGCATATGGGGCAGGTTATGTCAATTGAGTCATCGGCCACATTAGTTGTCAACTTGGTGTCGAAACAAACTGAGGGACACCAACTTGAACCCATAAACGATTTGAAGCTATTGATGTATGTAACAGATGGAAAGTATCAATCAACCAACTCTAAAAAGTGTGCCCGCCAGGGCCAATTAGCAAAAAAGTGACAGAACGTGCCCCGGTCTCCCCTACTCCTACAAAAGCAACAACTTTTGAACAAAGAACAGTTCACTTCAGAGCTTAACCTTATACATATTTGATATCCCTCTATTACATTAAAGACAGAATGTCTGTGTGTACGTACAAACGTATGCAAATACATATGTAAGCAATATTTTGCCGGGCCGCAGCGCCGAAGCGGCATGAGCTGTGACGTCGAAATATTTCCACACAAGTAAGACTGCAGTACAAACTTAGATTTGGGCCGACTTCGGAGTGCATGATTTTTTGTATAATCATAGATATGGTAATATCATCATAACCAGTTGCAGATGAACACGAATCGTTTTGGAATATGGTCTTTCAGTTGCATGATAAAATGCCGACAGGGACCCATCTAGACTGGTAATTTGCAATAGTAGTTCCAGAAGTGGATTTGTATCTGGTATCAAAGTAATTGCTTCTACACATACAACACGCAGATATGACGCATCATGGGAGAATATGACACCCAAACGAATAGTTGAAGGAACCACACAACTCTCTTCACCGGAATTTTACAGGCACTATGCATTCATGATTCCAGCCTCTGAGAGAGATCCTACGATGTAACGTAACGCATGCAGCTGATCAGCGAATCAAAAGGTGGCCGAGCCTTGCCTAATCAGCTGCCTGTCAAGATGATCTTCCTCAGTGTTTTCTTGGACTTCGGAATTATGTGCAATAAACCAGCATTGCTGATATCAGACACTTTCAGGGCTATCATTTGTATACTTTAACATAAATAATAATCAACCCTATCATGCGAAACTAATATCCAACGAAGTGTGAAATCCGCACTCCCCGGTGAACGCACACGGCAATCACAGTCGACAAACGAAAACGTCAACACACAGCAATCACCATTTGTTCACGACAATCACTGACAACACAAACAACCGCCATTTGTTCACGACAATTCCATGAGTGGCGATGTATGGCACAAGAGAACGCGCCCGCTCGTCCACCACATCGCTGCCCTGATTCTCCGGCCAGAAGGCATCGGCCAGCATTACGTCACGAGCTGTCGACACTGGCTAACGTTCACTGGACACTACAAGACGGAAGTTTACTGCCAGAAATTCCGACATGTAGCACAGCTTTGGTGACTGCCAAGTTCTCCCTCGCCAACGCCATGAATTTGCATGCTAACAGCACCGCTACGCAATCACGAGAGGTACTGCTCAATCCCGAGGAAGCTTACGTACTCTGCCCGCCCTGTGCAGATGCAATAATCGTACGCTGCGCAGTTACTTGATAAGGCTGTGCAAAGACAGCAATGTATCCTCCTGCAAACAAAACGACCATTGCAACCTATAAAGAGCATAACATTCATTATACGTTGGGGTTTGTTACGCGGTGTAAAGGCTATTGAGTCTATAAATCACAATTAGTTTGTCTTGAAATGCTTACTTCATAGACGTGCATGCTGATAAGAATGTTCAATTGGCGAATCAACAGATCATCCTCACAAATTGAAACCACTAAGCAGATGTGCTTCGACGTGACTAAACCATGTGCATCGTGGCAGGGACGCAGGAAGTATGTTCAAGTTGGGGGGGGGGCAGGATTTTAGCCTGCAAACGAGTTACTCAGCCGAAATCCTGGCTTACTTCAGAATTCTGCCCGATTTGAACTACTAGTCACTTTTGGTTGTAGGTATTACCTATGTACGCCACTAACTCGTCCACTACAGGTATTTTGATACCCTAATTTGACTGACAATAGACTCGGCTATCATACAGCTGTAACGGATTTTTGAAAATTATGATGAAAAATGTTTTTTTTATCATTTTTTCCTAAATTTTAACATGCTTAAACATGAATTTATATCATAGAAACATGTCAGATAGCAAAATATGACGAAACTTTACAAGATTTGACGTGTGAAAAATTTGAAGTTGATGCCATTCAAACTGACTGACAATTATGACCTTCTAAAGACCAAAATCGAGCACTTTCGACGGAATTACCTACCGTGGATATAAAATGCATTTGCGTTTTTGCTTTACACTTTTAGTTATTTGAAATTAATATCGCTTTAACCTTTGTACGCTCTAGACTAGACGCAAAAATAGCAAATAAACAAGAAACATGTAGTACAACGCCTAATGACCGTAATCAACAGTTTGTCCTCACGTGGCCTCGGATGACTTTGACCTGATTTAAGGTCATACATCATCTGAGGTTTAGCCTGATATTTATACAAGACTAAGAATGATACGTACAAGTGTCGGATACATGAAATGAATCATAGGAACCGATTTTTGGGACTGCTTATGCGTTTAACCCGCGCCGTGCCGGTGCTCGGCGCCACCTTCGCCGTGCCGGGGGAAGGACACCATTCCAAAAGCTCGTCGAAAAGTATTTTGGAACTATTGCGGTCATTTCTTATGCATATTATATTTAGTCACCAGAGGGCATCAAAGGTCAGCATTCACTTTCAGGGCTTTGCTCCCAGAATTCCCCCAATATCTCGCGAACTATGCTAGCTCTAGGAACAAACGGAAAGCGATTGAAAGCTCTTGAAAAATGCAATCGCCAACGCCTCAATTTTATTTCAGGTAAATGTTTAGCTCCTGAGACCAACAAAGGTCAAAAGGTTATTTTTGTCAAATCTGTTTTTTTTCACTAGTTATCTTTCTACCATAAGATAAGGCTATTAATTTTGACGCCATGGTGTGGTCGGCTCAACAAGGCGATTTAATCGTATTCACGATGACCAGGTTAGGTCAACTTAGAAATTTGACCTCAGGTCAAGGTCTAGTGGTAACCAAAATAGGTCATGTTGAAAATTGGGAGACGAATCGCGTCGAGACACGTCTCCCATATACCGATTTGTTGACTCGTTCACATTGGTGGCGGTTTCACTTATTTAACTAGATTTTATCGAGAGTTAATGACAAACATTGTTGGTGACCTCGGCTGACCTCGACTAACCCTGTAGAGGTCACTTAACACAAATCGCACCTGGGTCTTCAGGAATGGCCGATGATAACATGATCAAAAAGGAATTGGGCTGCTATCTTGCGTATCCTCAGAATCATAGGCGGCGGAACAGGGGAGGGCACAGGGACACCGTGCCCCTTTGAATTTTTAAGGGGCACCAATATAAAAGAGCTCCCTCTAAATTTGTTATGTCTTAGGTTACAGATTTAGGTCTTACTTTTAAATTTATGGAAACACGTTTGTATAATGTCGTGAATATCCTCATTAAAAAATAATAAATAATATACAAATCGTGGAAAATCGAATGTTCAAGTCAGTTGCCAGCGGAAAACGTGAAAAGAAAGGAAATATAATTTTCGTTAAAATGGTTTCATCAGATTTCTACAACTTTGAGGTCTAAACACCACACATTCAAACTGTGCCTTTTTGTTCAAATTGACACAATTTGTGTGAAGATGTAAAAAAAAAGAGAAACAAATATGCATAGGTGGCAAAATCAGCATCGTCACTGCAATCGTAACTGTAATCACAAAGTGTAAAACTCTAAAATTGCTGACGTCATTTAAGTTTCCATATGGGCTTAGATCGTTTGGAATTAATGGTTGACGTCTACGGTGCTGGTAATATCCTAACCCAAATTTCTGAGTTTTCACCAATTCAGCTTAACTATCCTTAAAATGGCTGCACAGCCTCACATTCGACTGGAAAGCAATCATAACTAGATCCCTGCTTTTAAACTTCAAGCATTTTTATAATGAACAAGTAATTTTTATCTTGCACATTTATGTGATTACTTTTCAACAATTGTATTAATCAGAAAACTGTTAACGGAAGAAGTTGATCCTCAGAAAAGTTGGGGGGGGGCTACGCCCCTCCTCGAAAAAAGTTTTTTTGGAGGTAGCGCCCCTCCCCCCCTGGTTCCTGCGTCCTTGCATCGTGGACACTGGGCAGTGCTGCTACAAAGACTGCGCACACGCGTCACATTGCGTTCTCATTGACAAATCGTTGCTCCGCTCGCAGAGGGATGTTAACACATCGCACTTCATCCAGTATCTATAATCAAACCGACAGACAACGCTGAGCTGAGCATACTCACCAAGAGTCGGATCCCAGACAGCCCAGGCAGTCCAGACATCCCAGAAACAGACATCCCAGGCATCTCAGACACCCCAGAACCAGGTATCCCAGACATTCCAGAACCACCAGACATTCCAGAATCAGATATCCCAGGCATCTCAGACACCCCAGAATCAGTATCCCAACATTCCAGAACACCAGACATTTAGACATTCCAGAATCAGATATCCCAGGGCATCTCAACACCCCAGAAACCAGGCCATTCCATCATCCAGGACATCCCAGAAGTCCCACACCAGACATTCCAGACTTCCAGAACCACCCAGACATCCAGAACCACCCGACATCCAGACATTCCAGAATCAATATCCAGCATCTTCAGACACCCAGAACCAGACATTCCATATTCCCGACATCCGAAGTCCCACAAAACCAGGAATTCCAGATTCCAAACCACCCAGACATCCAACCACCCAGACATCCCAGGACATCCAAAATCAGAAACCCCAGCATCTCAGAACCATACATCACAGGCATCCCAGAACCAGACATCCCAGGCATCTCAGACACTCCAGAACTAGACATTCCATCATCCCAGACATCCCAGACATCCCAGACACCCAGGCACTCAGGACATTCCAGACATCCCAGACACCCAGGCATCTCAGATCATTAGACCAATGAACTCCATTACTTTTTTGCGTCATCAAGCCGGGGAACACAGTCTCCATAAACCGTCTCCACTCTCACAGAACGGGAAACGAGACAGAGTCATTTCCCATTCTGGCGATCCCAGTGAAAACGACCAGCGCTCGGTCATACTGCGGCTGACTCGGCCGCGGTCCACACGGAGAGATATTTGTGCAGGTGCTCTCCGCACTGAGACTGGAGACATATTTGCCAGGGGAACAGGAACGGATTGAAGGAGATCTCCAAATTGAGCGAGGTCCGTCTCGCTCGGGCCCCCCGCCACTCAGGGTGGTAAAATGCTTTGAGTGGCCCGACCAAAAGTTCGCATATAAAAATGACCCCAGCCAGTAAGCTAGGATATTTTGAAGGTTTCCTTAGGCATAGGCACGTACATTCAGGCGCGGGGGCGCCGGAACTCTCCGAAAGTTGGGAGGGTGGGGGCGGAAGCATTCTGAAGTAAATTCTTTCCATGCAACGCCATAGGCGTAATGTTAAAATCTGACAATGTTGGGGAGGCTGCCCCCTCCCCCCGGTTGCTGCGTCCTTGTTCAGGCGTTGTCAGACATAAATTTGTTGGCTGTGTTTTTCCAGTGCGGAAATACAGACGCTGCTATCTTTACTATCACTCCGCTTATGTTTCTCCGTGATGGAGGATGCCTACGCATAAAGGCACGTGAGTTACACTGCATGGTCGCTGGTAAATACAAATACTTGCTGGATCGTTCACACTAGAGGTGGTCAAAATGTGGACCCGGAAGAACCAGTTCTCTGAACCCAGTCTGACCAGTTGTTCCTGACTGGGTCCCGCCAAATGATACCGGGTACAGACTGGTCAAACTTATTTTCATGCTGGTTTTTACGAAAGTAAACACTTGATATGCAGGTTTCTGGGTGCTGTGGCTATCTGAACTTTATTTGGTATTTGCAATACAAGGAGTTAATTGACTTGCACTAACTGTAGAGTGACATTTGTCATGTATTTAGTTTGCGAGACAACATTTTGCTAAATGGGTCCGCTGGTCCAAATTGCGTTGCATTGGGTCTAACTGGGTCCATTTTTCAGCTTTTGGGACCGGTTCGGGTCTGGTTCCCAAAAATATCAACTTTTGCCACCTCTAGTTCACACGATGGCCCGTTTTCTACTATTTATAGTATAATTATTTAAAGTCCGCTGTAAAACACTGATCCCTGTCCAACCAGCGCGATCAGGATTTCGGTCAGGGGGGGGGGCCCCGAATAAAAAAGTTGCTGGTGAACATTTTTCCAGCTTTCGATTTGGTCGGAGAACAATAGTTGATTTTTAACACCCCTGGCCCAAGCGCCCCCTGGATCCGCCCCTGCAGACAGTAAAACCCTATGATTAAAATACACAATGACTGGGTCCGGGTCCGGGTCCGGGGACAAAAGCCTACTTACTACTAGATAACTGGTATATCTACATTTCTTTCGTCGGAAATATGGATGAAACTAAATCATTATAAATCAAAAGCTGAAACGCAACTGCTAATTTAACAAATGTAACTGTCCATACATAACGGCTGACGTAAAGGGCAAATGAGTTNTGCTATCTTGCGTATCCTCAGAATCATAGGCGGCGGAACGGGGGAGGGCACCGGGGCACCGTGCCTCTTTTAATTGTTAGGGAGGCACCAATATAAAAGAGCTCCCTTTAAATTTGTTATGCCTTAGGTTACAGATTTAGGACTTATTATCAAATTTATGAAAACACATTTGTATAATGTCGTGAATATCCTCGTTAAAAATAATAAATGATATAAAAATCGTGGAAAATCGGATGTTCAATTCAGTGGCCAGCAGAAAACGTGAAAAGAAAGGAAATATAATTTTCGTTAAAATGGCTTGATCAGATTTGTAAAACTTTGAGGTTTAAACACCAAAAATTCAAATTGTGTTTTTTTGTTCAAATTGACACAATTTGTATGTGAAGATTTTTAAAAAAATCGAGAAACAAATATGCATAGGTGGCAAAATCAGCATCGTCACTGCAATCGTAACTGTAATCACGAAGAGCAAAACTCTAAAATTGCTGACGTCATTAAAGTTTCCATATGGGTTTAGATCGTTTGGAATTATTGTGTTGACATCTACGGTGCTGGTAGGTAATATCCTAACCCAATTTTCTGAGTTTTCACCAATTCAGCTTATCTATCCTTAAAATGGCTAAACAGCCTCACTATTCGACTGGAAAGCAATCATAACTAGATCCCTGCCTATAAATTTCAAGCATTGTATAATGAACATTGAACAAGTACCTACTTTTTATCTTCCAGATTGATGTGATTACTTGTCAACGATTTTATTAATCAGAAAACTGTTAACGGAAGAAATCGATCCTCAGAAAAGTTTGGGGGGGCGACGCCCCCCAACGAAAAAAGTTTTTTTGGGGGGCGCTGCCCCCTCTGCCCCCCGGTTCCTGCGTCTTTGCAATCAGGTTCAATATTTCGATTAAAAAATAATCTAGCGATACCGTAATTTGGTCATAAATTTATAAATGGCATAACAAATGCTTTTTGAATTCTAAGCCCAATATTCGGATGAAGGATCCGCCATGAAATCAATCTATGCCTCCTAACNGTATTTATGTACCGGAAGCCTCTTTCCTCTGTGCATGAAACACGACGGAAGTACAGGTCAGATTGTCTACTTCGGCCAGTTTTGTCACAGCAGTAGAGATAAGGCCTCCCATAAAGAAAGCCGCATACATGATATAAACAACCATAATATATACACTTTTTGGACTCAATAGATAGCTCATCTTATGCTTCTAGGCGTGAAATGCAACGAATTTGGAATCTCAGCTTGAAAATCATGAAAAAATGCTTAGTTTTGTGACCCGAAAAATTGTCGTAGCAGTTGCGTGTTAAAATAAAAGAAGAAGCGATTATATACATCCCAAATCAAAATTACGTCACGTGATGTCGCACACCTGGGCTAAACTTGTTTACCTCTGAATGCGTTTTGTATGGTTATGAGTGGCACCCACTATAAGATATGAGATATGAGACCCACTATATATATTATACTAGCTAAGAAAAGGTTTTGCCCTGGACGATCACGAACCTATAGAGTCCGCCAGTGTATCGGAGGAGTGCTGGGTTTACAATTCATCTCACCCTCATGGTAAGGAGGGTTGAAGGGAAAAGTTAATCTTGACAGATGTCTTGATAGTTGTCAGTAAGGGGAATTTTGGGCTAAAAAATACGAGTATGATTTGGGTTTGAACCATTGATGGATGGATGTGGCGATGAAGAAGAAAATATTTGAATGACACGTGACGTCATACAACACCAGAGTTTTTTTTCTGGCTCCGCCTGGCGTACTACAGTCTCTGACAATGGGCCGCCACGCTGCGCGGGCGGCTGAGCGGATTTTAGCGAGGCGTCGTGATCAGAGACTACGTGTCATAAAGTTTAACAAAAGCCCGGATGTAACGTAAACAAAATCAGCCAATCAGCTATAGGAGATACGATGCCAACTCGTTTCGACTTCTAGGACTCTGGATAGCCCATTTTAATAAATTCAGTTGTTTCTATAAAGAAGTAAAAGCTTCTCAAGTCAATTTTCAAGCATGGAGTATAACAGTTTGTCTATCTCAACTCAAACACTATTGACAAGGTGAGCAGTTTCCATTAACCCGCGCCGGGCCGGTGCTCGGCGACACCTTCCTCGGGCCGGGGGGAGCGTTTCGACGCCCCCTTCTAACTCAGCTTCTATGGGACCTAGACATAAACCCAAATCACCATCATTCGAGAGCTTATCAAAAGGGATTTCGAAACTATTTGTTGAAAATTTTATCTGATCAATATTAGGGTCACCAGAGGTCATCAAAGGCCAGATTTTCCGGATTTAAAACTTAGCTCCAGATACCCCTAATTATCTCGAAAACTATGATAGCTATAAGCAAACGGAAAAAGTAATCGATAACTATTGCAAATTGCAATTGCCACCCTGCCCTCTAATTTCAATTCAGGTCATTAGTTTGGGCTCCAGAGGTCATCGAAAGTCAAATAGTCTATTTTTTGCCAAAACTGTTTTCACGAATAAAATTTTTACTTGAGTAAGAAAAGGAAAAAATGTGACCAGTAACACCATCGTCTTTGTCTCGTCAAAGCGCTTCGAATCATGTATATGATTACCAGGTTAGGTCAACTTGAGAATGTGACCTCAGGTCAAGTCATGGTTGACGCCCCAAAAGTTCATGTTTACATTGATAGGACACTGTCTGGACGAGATAAAAACACCATTGGTGCTCGTTTTCACTCTCTTATCTCAATTGATATACGAGGTTCCAAGAGTGTTCGTGGGTGTCACAATTTTAGCCGCATCTCGCGTGTCTGCGATCCACATTCTCGCCAAATCCCCTGGCGGCCGGCTGGGCTGGTCGGTGTTGACGGACACTCGTCAGCACCGCGGACAGGCATTCCGCTCTTCCACGGCCTGAGAGACTCGCGGACCCCTGAGGCGGTTCGCTCGCTGTTTGTCGCCCGGGCCGCCGTGTCGCAGCGTGTGACCCGGGCGACGTTGGCGGGTATGCTAGAGCCGCTGGGTTTTCGCCTCTCCATGTCGCGCCGAGTGTTCTCAAATCGAGCCACCTCATCCTGGAACCGCCTGCCGCCTGCCATCACAGGCTCCCGAACGAGAGTCGAGTTCGTGCGCCTTTTAGATCAGTCTTGTTGTTTGTATTATACTGATCATCTGAATATGACATAGTCTTTAGTTTATGTATACTGCATACCTGTAGTTATCAGCCATGATGTATTACTATGTAATCCAGTCCCTTTTATACTTCTGTCACTCACCCTTGTATTTTTGACTTTGACTTGGATTGACATTGGATTGGACTGGATAATCGCTCTGTGGACAGTCTATAAATAAAAATGAACTGAACTAGAAGTTATTGACAACAAGGGTGTTGGTGACCTCGGAATGCTCAGGCGACCCTAGTAAGGTACCAGAAACAAAGACTGCCACCTTGGATCTCAAGAAATGGCCTATAATAACACTGACTAAGAAGTAATTGGAGCTGTCAATCAATGTGTATCCTCAGAAAAGAAGCATTTAATATTTTCCCATTGATTTATAATGGAGAGTTCAAGAAAATGATCTGACCTTAGGTCACCGATTTGCAAAATCCGAGGTATACGAACTATTTATCTCGTAATATGCTCTTATGTATGGTATGTAAGTACGTATTATAATGGTAGTAATGCTCTTATGAAATCCTGTAAGTACGATACCGACCAATCAGAAACTCTGGGTTTGGTAGAACCGCAAACTTTCTGGGAGGCGGGGTCACATGACCTGGCCTGGTGACCTGATCTGATAAGACCTGAAGCATAGGCCCGGGAACGGCGGGGGCAGCGGGGGCGCTTGCCCCCCAACTTTGGGACCACGGGGACGGCGCCCCCCAACTTTGGCGTTGCTGATTTTAACGTTCCGTAAAACAACATCATATAAGACATCGAAAGCGTGTTTTTTAGCAAAATTATGCAAACACCACAACTCTACTCATGATTCATGTTTACCCGATGTTTGTTCTTTGTCAGAGAGGTTCTGTATAAGAAACCTGATGCAAAAAGCCGTAAGTTCGTCATATGCATATATACGTAGGCTGTTTTTAACGTTAACAACTATTGTGATCGTTGTGAATTGTGATTGGAAAGCAATGGTTGCAGTTGGTTTGCGGCCGAGTCTGCGTATGTCGCAATCTGACGTAAACAGATATGGCAATTGTCATACTAACGCTGAAGCTTCGGGGAAATGCAACTTTGTTTTTTACATGGGGCCTTCTAGTCCTGTGTCGGATGTGTAGGTACTTAGCGCAACGAGGTAATCCATTCACCACAACCCGTTTTTCGATCTGCTCTTCAAATATGCTATCTCAGTTCAAAACCCATGTTCAAGGTGAACCCTTCAACAGCAAACCTATATGGGAGTAAGGGCGAAACACCTGGCTGCAGCCCCCCCATTCAAAATATTGTGGCTACGCTTAAAAACTGTAATTTGGTAGCGGTCATGACAAAAACGTTTTCAAAGAAGTTAGTTGACAGGTTTTGAGATTCAGTGCTGGATAATAGCACTTTTAAATGTGTTTGGTTCCTAGCTTAAAAAATGTATTCTTTAAATGCCTTCAAACTGTGGAAGTTCTGTGTCAAATACAATGTTTGTGGGCCAAAAACAAAGGTGGTGGGGAAAATGTTGCCGTACCAATTTTGTCTGCTTAACACGTCTTTGTTCAAGGACGGATTCAAGATGACAAATAGGTGGTTTAGGGCCAAATCCCAAAATGTAGGTATCAGATTACCATAAGCGCTTGACAGATGTTGTTGCCTTAGGCTTGAATAGGTAATTTAAAGCATTTTTATGCTTTTAGTTGAAGTTCCTTGGATTTCCTTTTCAATGGAAAAATGTGTC